>JAVTVY010041443.1:0-18175 GCA_036873755.1 Hanleya hanleyi | reverse complement strand
AAGAGACAACTCATGGCATATTATCTGCAAACTAAATTTGACAAGAATATGAAGGCATCCTCAACCTATTGCCCAGAAACCAAATTTAGACTTTGCCACAAAGGAGTCACCACCTGTAGGTGCAAGCAGGCGAAACACAATCCCAAATGACATCTCATGTCATGGTATCGGCATATGAACTTTGAGACTCTGAAGAGGGGTCCTCAAGTTATTGTCGGTACTAGATGCCCACCGGTGTTCATGTTATTTGGGGCGGGTCACATATGAATACAAAATTTGAGAATAATCTGATGAGCAGTTGCCAAATTATTGCCCGGAAACAAATTTTTCCACCAGGAGACGCCACCTGTAGGCAGAAGCGGAAAAATACAATCCCAAGGAACATGGTATCGTGGGGACATCTGCATACCAAATTTGAGAAGAATCCGATGAGGGTCCTCAAGTTATTGCCCAGAAACCAAATTTAGATTTTGACACCAGGTGACGCCACCTCTAGGCGCAAGTCAGTGAAATGCATTATCAAGCGACATCTATGTCACGGTACATTCATACAAAATTTGAGAAGAATCCGATGGTCAGTTCTCAAGTTATTACCCGAAAACGAATTTGTGATGTTGCCACCAGGTGGCGCCACCTGTGAGTGAAAGGCAAATCCCAAGCAACAACTCCTGGCATGGTAAATGCATGCCAAATTTGAGAAGAATCCGATGAGCCGCAACGTTTCTCATGTTACCCAGAAAGGTACATATGTAGGATATTTCAAAGAAATTTGACCAAGTGTTTCTAAGTTATCACTTGCAGCATGGAATAATGGAATGAACTCTAGTGGTGCCACCTCCGGGTGGATTTTGCTGAAACGCATCACCAACGGTGTTTTGTCGCAGGAAATGCATTTACCAAATTTCGAAGAAATCCGACAAATTGTTCGAAAGTTATCGCTCGCGAAGGATTTGAACAAACATGAACGGACATGCATTAAAGATTGAAACAAGACCCAGTGGCGCCACCTACAGGCGGATCTTGCTGAAACGTAATACCAGCGACGTCTTGTCGCAAAGAATGCAGATGCCAAATTTCGGAGGAATCCGAAAAAGCATTTAGGAGTTATCGCTTACGCAGTATTTGCACGGACATGCACTAAATATTGGAACAAGACCCAGTGGCGCCACCTACAGGCGGATTTTGCTGAAACGTAATACCAACAGACGTCTTGTCGCAAAGAATGCAGATGCCAAATTTCGGAGGAATCCGACAAAGCATTTAGGAGTTATCGCTTATGAAGCATTTGCACGAACATGCACTAAAGATTGGAACAAGACCCAGTGGCGCCACCTACAGGCGGATCTTGCTGAAACGTAATACCAACAGACGTCTTGTCGCAAAGAATGCAGATGCCAAATTTCGGAGGAATCCGACAAAGCATTTAGGAGTTATCGCTTACGAAGTATTTGCACGGACATGCACGGAAATGCACTAAAGATTGGAACAAGACCCAGTGGCGCCACCTACAGGCGGATCTTGCTGAAACGTAATACCAAGAGGCGACTTGTCGCAAAGAATGCAGATGCCAAAATTCGGAGGAATCCGACAAAGCATTTTGAAGTTATGGCTTACGAAGTATTTGCACGGACATGTCCGTGCATGCACGGACACATAGAAGCAAGACCCCAGTGGCGCCACCTACAGGCGGATCTTGCTGAAACGTAATACCAAGAGACGTCTTGTCGCAAAGAATGCAGATGCCAAATTTCGGAGGAATCCGACGAAGCATTTAGAAGTTATTGCTTACGAAGTATTTGCACGGACATGTCCGTGCATGCACGGACACATAGAAGCAAGAACCATTTTAAAGTCCCCGGCCGCGTTGCGGCGGGGGACAACAAAGCCCCATGAGTAGTAGTATAAGAGCATTACAGCGCATATTGACCTACTTTTTTGTTCCCCCGGGTAAAATTTGTGGCGGAAGTGTGGCGGGGTTTCCCAGGGGGGATTCCCCAGTGGGGGTTTCCCCATGACGATCACGTGATCAAGGCATGTCTAGACTTGTTCTGGGTTGTATAGTTCTGCCATACGGTGGATGGGTACTAGTATTTCGCTGACGTCCTAGTAATAAACATAATCTATAGGTGTTGTACCATGTTAATAGGATCAGTCTAGCATCTGTACCACCCTAGGGTCGAGTATTTATTGTCCCGTGTATCTCCGCAGAAAATCAACAAACAAAATGGCGGCTCCAGGATGGTATGGGGACACCCTTTCCACATCACGGCGTCGATCCTAACCACAGCGCCATCTGCACACACTGACGCAAGGGAGACAACTCGTGTGGACCAAGGGTATGGAAATAGCCGTGTTGGAGCTAGGGGAGTTACTCATGGTCCGATGGGGTCGAGTGAGGTATCAAAGTGAAGCTTAGGTGAAGGGGCATCTAATGGGCTGGGTGTGGGATTGAAATATCACTTGCAGCATGGCATAATGGAATGAACTCTAGTGGCGCCACCTCCGGGTGGATTTTGCTGAAACGCATCACCAACGGTGTTTTGTCGCAGGAAATGCATTTACCAAATTTCGAAGAAATCCGACAAACTGTTGGAAAGTTATCGCTCGCGAAGGATTTGAACAAACATGAACGGACATGCATTAAAGATTGGAACAAGACCCAGTGGCGCCACCTACAGGCGGATCTTGCTGAAACGTAATACCAGCGACGTCTTGTCGCAAAGAATGCAGATGCCAAATTTGCACGAACATGCACGAACATGCACTAAAGATTGGAACAAGACCCAGTGGCGCCACCTACAGGCGGATCTTGCTGAAACGTAATACCAAGAGGCGACTTGTCGCAAAGAATGCAGATGCCAAAATTCGGAGGAATCCGACAAAGCATTTTGAAGTTATGGCTTACGAAGTATTTGCACGGACATGCAGATGCCAAATTTCGGAGGAATCCGACGAAGCATTTAGAAGTTATTGCTTACGAAGTATTTGCACGGACATGTCCGTGCATGCACGGACACATAGAAGCAAGAACCATTTTAAAGTCCCCGGCCGCGTTGCGGCGGGGGACAAAAAAGCCCCATGAGTAGTAGTATAAGAGCATTACAGCGCATATTGACCTACTTTTTTGTTCCCCCGGGTAAAATTTGTGGCGGAAGTGTGGCGGGGTTTCCCAGGGGGGATTCCCCAGTGGGGGTTTCCCCATGACGATCACGTGATCAAGGCATGTCTAGACTTGTTCTGGGTTGTATAGTTCTGCCATACGGTGGATGGGTACTAGTATTTCGCTGACGTCCTAGTAATAAACATAATCTATAGGTGTTGTACCATGTTAATAGGATCAGTCTAGCATCTGTACCACCCTAGGGTCGAGTATTTATTGTCCCGTGTATCTCCGCAGAAAATCAACAAACAAAATGGCGGCTCCAGGATGGTATGGGGACACCCTTTCCACATCACGGCGTCGATCCTAACCACAGCGCCATCTGCACACACTGACGCAAGGGAGACAACTCGTGTGGACCAAGGGTATGGAAATAGCCGTGTTGGAGCTAGGGGAGTTACTCATGGTCCGATGGGGTCGAGTGAGGTATCAAAGTGAAGCTTAGGTGAAGGGGCATCTAATGGGCTGGATGTGGGATTGAAATATCGGCATTCTGCGCATGCGCGGTGGTCCAAGGGTATGAAAATAGACGTTTTGGAGCTAGGGGAGCCCCTAATGGTCCAATGGGATCGAGTGAGGTATTAAAGTGAAGCCTAGGTGAGGGAGCCTCTGATGGGCTGGGTGTGGGGTTCAAGTATCGGCATTCTGCGCAGGCGCGGTGGCCGAAGGGTATGAAAATAGACGTGTTGGAGCTAGGGGAGCCCTAATGCTCCAATGGGATCGAGTGAGGTATCAAAGTGAAGCATTCGTGAAGGGGCATCTGATGGGTTGGGTGTGCGGTAGGAATATCATTCTGCGCATGCGCAGACGCAATGCGGAGCTCTCGTCCAATCAGAAGCGAGTATTTCAAATCCGTCACAGAGCTCTCAGCCAATCAGAAGCGAGTATTTTGACCCGGTGCATTATGGGCCATATCCAAGATCGCGGCACGTATGTTCAAGATGGCGGCACATCCGGTGTCGAAAACTGGCCATTTCGTCGGGATGTGGTCACCTAGTGTCGAAATCTGGACCTTGTATGGGTCCTGCTAGACGTTTTGGAGCTAGGGGAGCCCCTAATGGGCCGATGGAGTTGTATGAGGTATCAAAGTGAAGTATATTTCAAGCATGGGTGGGTGCATGTAAAATTTTTCCTGAAAAAATACGGAACACGGAATTTATCCTAAATTACGTGAAAATGCCTATATGGGGTATGGGGGGTATAGGACCATCCTGGGAAACCTACTTCTCGACATTTGCGGTATAGGTTGTGGGTCTCGTTTTCTTAGTCTCGTCATTTAGAACATGATAGGAAGTGTCCCGGCACGAAACGGTGAAATTTTTGAAAAAGTACCATATAGCCCATATAGTCCCATACTGGCTATATGGGGTATAGGACCATCCTGGGAAACCTTCTTCTCGACATTTGCGGTATAGGTTGTGGGGTCGCGTTTTTCTCGTCTCGTCATGTAGAACATGATAGGAAGCGTCGCGAAGCGAATCGTTGAAATTTTTGAAAAAGTACGATATAGCCCCATATAGTCCCATACTGGGGGTATAGGATCAATGTTTGTCCCCCTGGGAAACGTACTTCTATACATTTGCGATAGGGTTGTGGGGTCTCGTTTTACTCGTCTCGTCATTTAGAACATGATAGGAAGTGTCCCGGAGCGAATCGGTGAAATTTTTGAAAAAAGTCACCGAGACCCATATATAGACCCATATAGTCCCATACTGGGGTATAGGTTCAATGTTTATCCTACTGGGAAACCCACTTCTATACATTTGCGGTAGGGTTGTGGGGTCTCGTTTTACTCGTCTCGCCATGTAGAACATGATAGGAAGTGTTGCGGAGCGAATCGGTGAAATTTTTGAAAAAAGTCACCGAGGCCTGGGTAGGCCCATAGGCCTATACTGCATGGCTATGGGTGTATAGGCCCATACGGGGTGGACATGTTGGAGTCTAGGTGAGTCCCTAATGGTCCAATGGGGTCGAGTGTGGTCTTATTTTGAAGCTCTCGTGGTGGGGCACTTGACTACACTAATGGTTCGTCCGTGTTCAATAGTCTGCGCATGCGCAGCCTGGCCCGTAGTATAGAAAGTAGGCATTTTGGGGGGTATGTGGGTGTGTGTTTGGGTTAGAGATGGGCTATTCACGATTCGAATGGGTCGTGTGAGGTATCAATGTGAAGCTTGTGTGGGTAGAGTCAGAATGGCGTGTTTTTAAATGCAAGTCGCGTCAATCTGCGCATGCGCAGTTGGTTGTAGTAGAGAAATCAGGCATTTTGGGGTGTATGTGGATGTGTGTTTGGGGTAGAGATGGACCGCTATGGGTCCGAATAGGTCGTGGAAGGTGTCAAAGTGAAGCTTGTGTGGGTTAGTCAGAATGGTGTGTTTTTAAGTGCAAGTCGCGTTAATTTGCGCATGCGCAGTTGGTTGTAGTAAGTAAAGTGACCATTTTGGGGCAGTGCAGGTAGGTATTTGGGATAGAGAGGGACCATCCTTGGTCCGAATGCGTCGTGTAAGGTGTCATTGCATGGCTATGGGTGTATAGGCCCATACGGGGTGGACATGTTGGAGTCTAGGTGAGTCCCTAATGGTCCAATGGGGTCGAGTGAGGTCTTATTTTGAAGCTCTCGTGGTGGGGCACTTGACTACACTAATGGTTCGTCCGTGTTCAATAGTCTGCGCATGCGCAGCCTGGCCCGTAATATAGAAAGTAGGCATTTTGGGGGGTATGTGGGTGTGTGTTTGGGTTAGAGGTGGGCTATTCACGGTTCGAATGGGTCGTGTGAGGTATCAATGTGAAGCTTGTGTGGGGTAGAGTCAGAATGGCGTGTTTTTAAATGCAAGTCGCGTCAATCTGCGCATGGGCAGTTGGTTGTAGTAGAGAAATCAGGCATTTTGGGGGGTATGTGGATGTGTGTTTGGGGTAGAGATGGACCGCTATGGGTCCGAATAGGTCGTGGAAGGTGTCAAAGTGAAGCTTGTGTGGGTTAGAGTCAGAATGGTGTGTTTTTAAGTGCAAGTCGCGTTAATCTGCGCATGCGCAGTTGGTTGTAGTAAGTAAAGTGACCATTTTGGGGCAGTGCAGGTAGGTATTTGGGATAGAGAGGGACCATCCTTGGTCCGAATGCGTCCTGTAAGGTGTCATCTTGTAGCTCTCGGGGTGTAGATCCCGATTTAAGGGATGTTCGCGTCATCTGTGACGTCATCAGTGAGGTAATCAGTACGAGTAGTAGCGAAAGTGGACATTTTGGGGCAGTGAAAGGTATTTGGTGTAGAGATGGACCATCCTTGGTCCGAATGCGTCGTGGGAGGTGTCATTTTGTAGCGCTTAGGGTGTAGATCCCGAGTTGAGGGATGTCCGCGTCATCTGTGACGTCATCAGTGACGTCATCATTACGAGTAGTAGCGAAAGTGGGCATTTTGGGGCCGTGAAGGATGGATTAGTAGTATGAAAGCGCATGTCGAGCCCCATTGACCTTGCGGCGCATTGCGCAATGAGTATGCATGTGTGTGTGTAGGCGTCTGTGTGTGTGTGTGTGTATGCGTCTGTGTGTGTGTGTGTGCGTGCATGTGTGTGTGTATGCGTCTGTGTGTCTGTGTATGCGTCTGTGTGTCTGTGCGCATGTGTGCTTGCGTGTACGTGTGTGTGTGTGTGTGTGTGTGCCTGTGTGTCTGTGTACATGTGTGCGTACGTGTGTGTGTGTGTGTATGCGTCTGATGCGTGTGTGTGTGTGTGTATGCGTCTGTGTGTCTGGGTGCGTGTGTGCATGCGCCGAGTTCTAAGAGCCCCGGAGAGAGAACAACAACAACAAGGATGACACATGAGAGAACAACAAGAAGTTTTTGTCATATAGTTTATTATCCCCAAATTTTACATCATACCCAGGCTGGGGGAGCCGCCCTGGGTATGTTTAGTATGTTCGCATTCGAAATATCAAACACCGTGTTTTATTATTCAACGCATCGTCACATCAGGCACAAGTGTTTACTGAGCTCAAGTCAACGATCAGCATGTAGACATAGAGAGTATGTACGGCATGTTGTGGTATTCATCAGTGCATGGGTGACGCATTCACCCGATGGGTTGATTGGTCGTCTTGGTCACGAAAAACGTAACATTGGTTACCCTCTTTACCACCCATTGTGTGTTGGGGCGTTGACGATGTGCCCATCTCAAGGCATCCAATTGTTCCACTTGGGCCAGCATCATCTCTAGCGACGCCCGGTGAATGATGGTAAACGGCAGGTCAAACACAAGGTTGTTGGCACTGGGGTAACAATACCGTAACTGGTCCGTCCTTTTGTGACGTAAGATGTACCCGAAAGCGACATTCAATTTGAAGGCCGTAGTTTGATCTTCGAAGATGGCTTCCACGTAGCTGCGTAGACGGGTGAGTTTGGTCAGTGGGAAATTGTAGATATCTTGAATAGGGCGATGACGGTGGAAACAGTACCGTGTCATAGACCAATGGCCCCGATCGTCGTCACTCACTGGATGGTTGTCCTGTAAGAGATCGCTAGGAACATTTATGGGCTCGACCAGAAAATGTTCGATGTTGTCAGGCGAATGACTCGAAACCGTAACGCTTGGGTCCGGCTGGATATCCAGGCTCTTCTGAACTGTGGGTATAGGCGGGCCCTCCGTCATCGCATCACCAGTGGCGTTCGTCTCCCCGGGCTTATCTTCACTGGGCCTGACCTTCCGCGGCTCCTCTATAGTAGAAGGTTGTCGCGCATACCGTGGTGATGGACTATGAATCAAACGTTGGTGCTGTCTTAACTGACTGGGTCGTTTGAAGAGTTGACCACATTCATTGCATTGTTCCGTCGCACCCTCGTGGAGTGAGCGTTCATGGCGCAGTAAAGCATCTTCCCGATTAAATGACCGTGCGCAGGTTATACAAGTATATCGTGCACGGTTGTGGATGGAGGCCTCGTGTCGTCGCAAAGCTTCTGGCAAGTTGTGCAAGTGAACATCTTGGTGGTTGACAGAGTATCCGATGAAACGACCAGGCCGCTTCCCTTTTATAGTACGCTAGCTGGTGATCTATTTTTAGCACACTCAGTTGAACTACCCCAAGTCGAGGACCAGACATATAGAGTATGTATTGCATGCTATGGTATTCATCAGTGCAAGGGTGGCACATTCAGCCGATGGGGGTGGTCGGTCAGCTTGGTAACGAAAAACGTGACATTGGTCACCCTCTCTACTATCCACTCGGTGTTGGGACGCTGTTCATAGGCCCATTCCAAGGGATCCACAGTGTCCAGTTGGGCCAGCATCGTCTCTAGCGACGCCCGATTGGTGATTGTGAAAGGATGGTCGTACACTGGGTTGATGGCACTGGAATAGAAATAGCACAATTCACGCGTCATCTTATGGCATAAGATGTACCCAAATGCTACATTTAATGTGAAGAACTGACCTTTGACCCCGGCGCGCAAAGGTTTCCACCGCGGTGGAAACCTTTACACCGCGCGCGCCGGGGTCAAAGGTCAGTTCCGTTCACGTGAACGGAAGCGGAAGTGACCTCACAGAGGTCGTATGCAAATGTCACTTCCGAGATCTGAGCTCCACAGGCTTTGAGCTCCAAGAGCTCCGATCCAAGAGCTCTGCCACACGGGAGTTCCGACCACCACCACCACCGGGCGTTGACGCGGTGGTGGTGTGTGTGGTGGTGGTAGAGTCTTTAAATCAGTGCGCGCCGGGGTCAAAGGTCAGTTCCGGTCACGTGAACGGAAGCGGAAGTGACCTCACTTTCGCGTACATCTTACGTCACAAAAGGACGGACCAGTTACGGTATTGTTACCCCAGTGCCAACAACCTTGTGTTTGACCTGCCGTTTACCATCATTCACCGGGCGTCGCTAGAGATGATGCTCGCCCAAGTGGAACAATTGGATGTCTTGAGATGGGCACATCGTCAACGCCCCAACACACAATGGGTGGTAAAGAGGGTAACCAAATGTTACGTTTTTCGTGACCAAGACAACCAATCAACCCATCGGGTGAATGCGTCACCCATGCACTGATGAATACCACAACATGCCGTACATACTCTCTATGTCTACATGCTGATCGTTGACTTGAGCTCAGTAAACACTTGTGCCTGATGTGACGATGCGTTGAATAATAAAACACGGTGTTTGATATTTCGAATGCGAACGTACTAAACATACCCAGGGCGGCTCCCCCAGCCTGGGTATGATGTAAAATTTGGGGATAATAAACTATATGACAAAAACTTCTTGTTGTTCTCTCATGTGTCATCCTTGTTGTTGTTGTTCTCTCTCCGGGGCTCTTAGAATTCGGCGCATGCACACACGCACACAGACACACAGACGCATACACACACACACACACGCATGAGACGCATACACACACACACACACACACACGTACGCACACATGCACACAGACATACACGCACACACACACATACACACACACGTACACGCAAGCACACGTGCACAGACACACAGACACATACACACACACAGACGCATACACACACACATGCACGCAAACACACACACACAGACGCATACACACACACACACACAGACGCCTACACAGACACATGCATACTCATTGCGCAATGCGCCGCAAGGTCAATGGAGCTCGACATGCACTTTCATAATACTAATCCATCCTTCACTGCCCCAAAATGCCCACTTTCGCTACTACTCGTAATGATGACGTCACTGATGACGTCACAGATGACGCGGACATCCCTCAACTCGGGATCTACACCCTAAGCGCTACAAAATGACACCTCCCACGACGCATTCGGACCAAGGATGGTCCATCTCTAGACCAAATACCTTCCTTTCACTGCCCCAAAATGTCCACTTTCGCTACTACTCGTACTGATTACGTCACTGATGACGTCACAGATGACTCGAACATCCCTTAAATCGGGATCTACACCCCGAGAGCTACAAGATGACACCTTACACGACGCATTCGGACCAAGGATGGTCCCTCTCTATCCCAAATACCTACCTGCACTGCCCCAAAATGGTCACTTTACTTACTACAACCAACTGCGCATGCGCAGATTAACGCGACTTGCACTTAAAAACACACCATTCTGACTCTAACCCACACAAGCTTCACTTTGACACCTTCCGCGACCTATTCGGACCCATAGCGGTCCATCTCTACCCCAAACACACATCCACATACTCCCCAAATGCCTGATTTCTCTACTACAACCAACTGCGCATGCGCAGATTGACGCGACTTGCATTTAAAAACACGCCATTCTGACTCTACCCCACACAAGCTTCACATTGATACCTCACACGACCCATTCGAACCGAGAATAGCCCATCTCTAACCCAAACACACACCCACATACCCCCCAAAATGCCTACTTTCTATATTACGGGCCAGACTGCGCATGCGCAGACTATTGAACACGGACGAACCATTAGTGTAGGCAAGTGCTCCTCCACGAGAGCTTCAAAATAAGACCTCACTCGACCCCATTGGACCATTAGGGACTCACCTAGACTCCAACATGTCCACCCCGTATGGGCCTATACACCCATAGCCATGCAATGACACCTTACACGACGCATTCGGACCAAGGATGGTCCCTCTCTATCCCAAATACCTACCTGGACTGCCCCAAAATGGTCACTTTACTTACTACAACCAACTGCGCATGCGCAGATTAACGCGACTTGCACTTAAAAACACACCATTCTGACTCTAACCCACACAAGCTTCACTTTGACACCTTCCACGACCTATTCGGACCCATAGCGGTCCATCTCTACCCCAAACACACATCCACATACACCCCAAAATGCCTGATTTCTCTACTACAACCAACTGCGCATGCGCAGATTGACGCGACTTGCATTTAAAAACACGCCATTCTGACTCTACCCCACACAAGCTTCACATTGATACCTCACACGGCCCATTCGAACCGTGAATAGCCCATCTCTAACCCAAACACACACCCACATACCCCCCAAAATGCCTACTTTCTATAATACGGGCCAGGCTGCGCATGCGCAGACTATTGAACACGGACGAACCATTAGTGTAGTCAAGTGCTCCTCCACGAGAGCTTCAAAATAAGACCTCACTCGACCCCGTTGGACCATTAGGGACTCACCTAGACTCCAACATGTCCACCCCGTATGGGCCTATACACCCATAGCCATGCAGTATAGGCCTATGGGCCTACCCAGGCCTCGGTGACTTTTTTCAAAAATTTCACCGATTCGCTCCGCAACACTTCCTATCATGTTCTACATGACGAGACGAGTAAAACGAGACCCCACAACCCTACCGCAAATGTATAGAAGTGGGTTTCCCAGTAGGATAAACATTGAACCTATACCCCAGTATGGGACTATATGGGTCTATATATGGGTCTCGGTGACTTTTTTCAAAAATTTCACCGATTCGCTCCGGGACACTTCCTATCATGTTCTAAATGACGAGACGAGTAAAACGAGACCCCACAACCCTACCGCAAATGTATAGAAGTACGTTTCCCAGGGGGACAAACATTGATCCTATATCCCCAGTATGGGACTATATGGGGTTATATCGTACTTTTTCAAAAATTTCAACGATTCGCTTCGCGAAACTTCCTATCATGCTCTACATGACGAGACGAGAAAAACGCGACCCCACAACCTATACTGCAAATGTATAGAAGTACGTTTCCCAGAGGGACAAACATTGATCCTATACCCCCAGTATGGGACTATATGGGGCTATATCGTACTTTTTCAAAAATTTCACCGTTTCGTGCCGGGACACTTCCTATCATGTTCTAAATGACGAGACTAAGAAAACGAGACCCCACAACCTATACCGCAAATGTCGAGAAGTAGGTTTCCCAGGATGGTCCTATACTCCCCATACCCCATATAGGCATTTTCCATATAGGCATTTTGCCGGGATAAAGTCCGTGTTCCGTATTTTTTCAGGAAAAATTTTACATGCACCCACCCATGCTTGAAATATACTTCACTTTGATACCTCATACAACTCCATCGGTCCATTAGGGGCTCCCCTAGCTCCAAAACGTCTAGCAGGACCCATACAAGGTCCAGATTTCGACACTAGGTGACCACATCCCGATGAAATGGCCAGTTTTCGACACCGGATGTGCCGCCATCTTGAACATACGTGCCGCGATCTTGGATATGGCCCATAATGCACCGGGTCAAAATACTCGCTTCTGATTGGCTGAGAGCTCTGTGACGGATTTGAAATACTCGCTTCTGATTGGACGAGAGCTCCGCATTGCGTCTGCGCATGATATTCCTACCGTACATCCAACCCATCAGATGCCCCTTCACGAATGTTTCACTTTGATACCTCACTCGACCCCATTCGTCCACTAGGGACGCCCCTAGCTCCAACACGGCTATTTTCATACCCTTGGGCCACCGCGCATGCGCAGAATGCCGATAGTTCAACCCCACACCCAGCCCATCAGATGCCCCTTCACGAATGCTTCACATCGATACCTCACTCGACCCCATTGGTCCATTAGGGCTCCCCTAGCTCCAAAACGTCTATTTCCATACCCTTCGGCCACCGCGCATGCGCAGAATGCCGATACTTCAACCCCACACCCAGCCCATCAGAGGCTCCCTCACCTAGGCTTCACTTTAATACCTCACTCGATCCCATTGGACCATCAGGGGCTCCCCTAGCTCCAAAACGTCTATTTGCATACCCTTGGGCCACCGCGCATGCGCAGAATGCCGCTATTTCAATCCCACACCCAGCCCATTAGATGCCCCTTCACCTAAGCTTCACTTTGATACCTCACTCGACCCCATCGGACCATGAGTAACTCCCCTAGCTCCAACACGGCTATTTCCATACCCTTGGTCCACACGAGTTGCCTCCCTTGCGTCAGTGTGTGCAGATGGCGCTGTGGTTAGGATCGACGCCATGATGTGGAAAGGGCGTCCCCACACCATCCTGGAGCCGCCATTTTGTTTGTTGATTTTCTGCGGAGATACACGGGGCAATAAACACTCGACCCTAGGGTGGTACAGATGCTAGACTGATCCTATTAACATGGTACAACACCTATAGATTATGTTTATTACTAGGACGTCAGCGAAATACTAGTACCCATCCTCCGTATGGCAGAACTATACAACCCAGAACAAGTCTAGACATGCCTTGATCACGCGATCGTCATGGGGAAACCCCCACTGGGGAATCCCCCCTGGGAAATCCCGCCACACTTCTGCCACAAATTTTACCCGGGGGGAACAAAAAAGTAGGTCAATATGCGCTGTAATGCTCTTATACTACTACTCCCATGAGGCTTGTTCTATCCCAGTAGAAATAATTATACAAGCAGTATTTCACATGATACATTTCATGGACAATACAGTGCTGCCGTTAAACTGGTCAGTGTTCAGCCAGATATGATTTAAGTTTTGATTTGATTAGGGAAGTTGAATTATTTTCTTTGAGCAAGTAGGGTAATTTGTTCCACTCTCGAGGACCAGCAATTTAAACAGAGTAAAGTGATAAGTTATTCAGGTAAATAGGTCTGTATAAATTGAATTGATGACCTCGAGTAGTGGTGAATGGAAGATTGGTAAAATAACAATGAAAATTTGTGGGCAGTTGACTAGGGTGATGAAAGGCTTTATGGGCGAGGAGAAGAGATGAGTAGGCATTCAACTTACAAAGTTGTAGAATTTTCTTTTCTTTAAATAAAGGCTCTGTATGGTCTAGTTTATTTGATAAAGTAATTATTCGTAGTGCCCTCTTCTGAAGTAGGAGCAATGGGTGTACGTGAGTATCGTACGTATATCCACATAAAATATTACAGTAGGATAAATATGAAAAGAGTGTTTTTGTTAATTGATGTTTTTATGAAATTTATTATTCCAATATTTCTTGACAACTTTTTGCAGATATAATTTATGTAATCAATCCAATTCAGTTTATTGTTAAAAATAACACCTAAAAATTTGAATTTCTCTACCATTTCAATTTGTGTTCCAGATGTTAATAATGGCAAGGTATCTTCGCGGTTGTTTTTATTTGTAATAGGTTTTATTAACATGTATTTTGTTTTCTGAATATTCAGCGATAAAAGGTGACAACAGAACCATCTGTAGAGTTTTTCTAATTCCAGAGACATAATATTAATAGCTTGTAAAAGATCTGTATGCGAGTATAATGTACTCGTGTCATCAGCAAATAGTATGATTTTCAACACATCAGAGACATTACTGATGTCCTTAAAGTGCTAGTGCAGCGAAATTGTCAATTTCATTTTTATCATGAATTTTTACGGTTTGGGATTTCTGCTTTAATTTAATAAAATTATCACAGAGAGTTTTAAACAGGAAGATATTATATTTTGCTACGGAACGCAAGGGAGTTAGCAGATAAAGTGCGACATTTACGGTCGCCATGTTTTCGTATATGTGACGCCATAAGTATGACATGCCGATCGACGATTATCACAGAGAGTTTTAAACAGGAAGATATTCATATTTTGCTACGGAACGCAAGGGAGTTAGCAGATAAAGTGCGACATTTACGGTCGCCATGTTTTCGTATATGTGACGCCATAAGTATGACATGCCGATCGACGAGCAAGCCAGCGATATGCGTAGCATATGGCGAAGGGCAATCTCCATAGACTTAATTCACATTGTTGTTGAGTTAATTAGATGACGGCATCACTGTCTTCGTATGGTAACGTGCCAGGAATGAAAAAAGAATCCTGGTCGGTCACGTGTCCGTGCATGATCACTTAAAACTGATTGAGGGCTATTATTATTTGGGCTAGTACCGTACCGCAGTTGGACGAATGCATGCAGTTTATACTATCTGATTGACATAGGAGGGAACGGGGTTTTCGTGGATTTATCAGTTAATATAACACATGAGCTGTCGAAACTCAAAATATATTCCAAACTCTGTCTATGCAATTATTTGTCATCAAAAATATTCCCCTGGCATTAGAAATTATTTTAAAAATCTCCAAAGTTTGTATCGTCTGAGTAGCTGGATGTTGAATACATGATCATGCCGGCAACCGGGTAAGTGAAAAGATTAGTGAGCACAGAGCTTTCTCTAGGCCAAGCACCAATATAATTTCAGAAATACTATGTAAAATACATTAAATTGACGTTTACATACCGAGAAAACTAACATAATAAACCAAAGATTTCAACTAAAGAAGATTCAAACAACAACAAAACTCAACAAACAGGACAAAGACAACATTGAAAAGCGAGTCTCTCGGGAGTATCTGAAATAAAAAATAAACATGAAATTAGTTCAACATTATTCCGAAAAAATTACATAATGCTAAAAAATTGTCTAATGTGATAATAAACGAGAAGGGTGCAAGATCATTTTACCGATAGCACAGAAAAATATACAAAACAAATGTAAATTCTGATAAAAAAATATTACCGGTATTCAACAATTTTGAATGGCTTTTTCTTTTCTTAAACTTATGAACAGTTTACATTTGCTTTCATAACCGATCATATTGTGGAATGCAAATAGAATATAGATCTAGAGTGAATGGAAGAAATTCTTAATAAAGCCTTCACTTTTTGCACAAGAAATTAAACCGGAATGTGAAATTGAAGACCGAAGACTGTTGTTTTTGCTTTTGGCGCGCGGACCTCGGCGAGCGCACTTCAGACGGGCCGCTTCAGACGTCATGATGGATTTCATTCCAATTTATAGCATATAATATTATGTTTTTAGATCTAATTTAAAGTTGATTGTAATGGGAAGAAGAAAACATATATCTCAGAGAATCTGGGGATAATGAAGATCGATCTTCGTTATTTTCTTAAAGTTGGAAATCCTTCCGTGTAATGATAAGTGATACACCGTACATGCAGCCATATATGCATTCATGCAGGCATACAAAATGCGGACACTGGCAGATAAATTTTATAAATATCATACAAAACACATTTATATAGACTCCAGATTCTAGGTAATTAATTTGACCAGATAAAAATAATAATGGAACTGCTCAGTGGAATTTGAAGTCATTTCTATGGCAATGAATTCAATTTAGCCTACATGGTTGCACACGGTAGGCTTTGCTCGGTCGCGGATGCGGGGCTTTTTGTATCTTTATTAGGTCCATAAAATTGTCTGTATTCATTCACAAGTATGTCTAATAATAAACCGTTGTCATACTTAATTTTCTGGCGAACATTAAATTCAAAAATGTTATTAAACAAACCAGTATATTGGCCTCGAGGACGGGCTTGCATCCCTCCAACACTGTCCGCCATGCAGAGCCCAGACTCAAGCTGACCATCTGTCATACTTATGACGTCATCATATTTGTAAACAAAGCCAATGAAAACGGTCGCACTTTTAAGAGCACAATTGCACGCCCTTTTCCTTTTGAAATAAGAACTTCTCCTTGTCCGATTTTCCTCATGGATATAGCAAATTAATCATGAAAGAATAGAGAATCAAATTATTTAATAAAAATTTCGCTGCATTAGCAGTTTAATGTAAATCAGGACATCAATTCCAGCGTTATGGAATTACAAGGTACCCATATTTTTTCTTCTTCTGAACCCCTGTTATTACTCGTCCATGGGAAAATCTGTTTTGGAATATCCTTTTCTAATTCTATTACTAAGAACTGTAGGATGAGAGAAAAAAAGGGAAATACAATTGTTTTTTACCTCGTCACGTGACATTCCAATACCGCGTTACGGAATTACAGTGAATTAACCTCCTTATGAAGACGTGTAGGTTACATATATATTCCATCAAAACTCGAACGTTTCTCATTTAATTCCTGATTTTATTCGAATCCTGAGCGCCTGGACTACATTATATCTGATTTCCATCAAGTAAAGTTTCAAATTGATAAATGTGGTTAAGCAAACCTGCGTTACGGAATTACATTTTGGTCCATCTTTTAAGAAGTTACGATTTTTCCTATTTTACAAGTTTCGATTTTATTCGGTCTAAAAAATTCTGAGGACAGACCGAAGCACATGAATTCTGTTGTTATGTCCCCGGGAAGGCACGTGTATTCGATTAAATGTGAAAGAGCGATAATGGCTGGTCAACAACATGGGCAAAATTGTCCAGGAAGGACATAACCGAAATTTTGAATTTTGTTATGGAATTACATTTTGGTTGAATATTTCGTGGAATTGATGAGGAAGAGAATTGGTCCAAGAACTGAACCTTGAGGTACGCCACAAGAAATGGACATAGGTTCAGAATTAAAGATGTAATCAGCCTCAAATCTGGGCTGAAATCGATGTCTCTCAAACTCAGCGAAAGTGACATATGTTACAACAGGTACAAAATGAAACACATCTGACCACAAGAAACTAAACTTGTTGCTACCACTCACGAGAAAATAGAAGGAGTTGATCTTTAAAAATAAACAGCATGGCATGCCATTTATTTTTTCACGGCCGTGTCAACAAGCGTATACACACGTGTGGTGCATTCTACCCACAGGCATTTGATAAGGGTCAGTATAAGATGGGTATATCAGTAATATCCTAATTATCCGTGGTAGTTATGTATCTATATATATGGACCCCACCAACTAAGGTCGCAGACAAGGTACCGCACTGTCCATTACAACCAGAATTTAGATAGAAATTTCCAAGGGAAAAGTCACAGTTCATACTTTGCACATACCTTTTATTCAATAAATGATGTTTGTTGAACGTACCTGCTGCATTGATTTTAATTATTTACTGCAACAAAAAGATGTATTTCATGTAACTCGACAAATATGGTTGAAACAATTTTGTTAACAACGTCAACCGAACATGAGATACACGGCATTTGATAGGCCAATATCGCTGTCTCTGTCAGCTCTCTGATCAGTGAAATGCCGTCCCTCTGAAAAGTAGATTTCCGCATTCCATGGAATTTGTGATGACCGTAGCAACCAGTGCATTGACCAATCAAACGACTCGTACTTGTTACGTTTCGGAAAACATTGTTAAGAGAATTTCAAACAAGATGGCGAGTGATTTACCTG
>JAVTVY010041442.1:0-18829 GCA_036873755.1 Hanleya hanleyi | reverse complement strand
GTCAAATAATGTTTTTTAAATCAATGGGGGAATGTGATAGAGGGTGGCTTGCTTTAATCGCTTGTATCTTTTGAACTAGTTCATTCAGATTATTATACGATGCATGGATAGATTGGTGCATACAAATAATTTGGTGGCTAAAATTTAGGCATACATAGATTCAATCTATCATTTAGACACTGTCTCAATTACTCGAGGATTCATTTAATTAATGAATCAATCAATCACTGAATGTAATCAATGATTGATAGTTAATTAGTCTATATACACTTACTCACAGTAACTCAATTTACACAGAGTAATCAATGATACACCCGTTTAGATAATCTCTGTCTCAATGACTCATCAATGCATTCATTCATTTAATCAATCAATGAATGCATTCAATGACTCATTCATTCAGTCTTTCACAAATCACTGATTCAAAGAACCATTCAATGGTTCAAAGAATCATTGAATGATTTTTATCAGTGATTTTGTGATTGTATCAATCACAAAATCATTCAATGAATCAGACAGAGATTGTCTGATTCATTGAATGGTTCTTTGAATCAGTGATTTGTGAAAGACTGAATGAATGAGTCATTGAATGCATTCACTGATTGATTAAATGAATGAATGCATTGATGAGTCATTGAGACAGAGATTATCTAAACGGGTGTATCATTGATTACTCTGTGTAAATTGAGTTACTGTGAGTAAGTGTATATAGACTAATTAACTATCAATCATTGATTACATTCAGTGATTGATTGTTTCATTAATTAAATGAATCCTCGAGTAATTGAGACAGTGTCTAAATGATAGATTGAATCTATGTATGCCTAAATTTTAGCCACCAAATTATTTGTATGCACCAATCTATCCATGCATCGTATAATAATCTGAATGAACTAGTTCAAAAGATACAAGCGATTAAAGCAAGCCACCCTCTATCACATTCCCCCATTGATTTAAAAAACATTATTTGACCCCCACCATACAAAATGGCATGTAGAAAAAACACTATACCACAATTTGAAGTGACACCCACCCTAGAAATGCTCCAGAGAGGTTGGTGTAACAGAATATGCAAACAGACCTTGTATGTGGTGTGGGTTGAGCAAGACCCTTTTTTAAGGACTATACAGGAAATAGCTCCTTGACTATAAAACCGGGCATTGAGTAATAAAATACTTGAAGAAAGACTATGTGAACTCTGTGACAACAATCAATGCAGTTGGCGACGCGAACCATTACTTGTATGCCGGTCTTTCTGTGAAAATATGAGGGAACAATACAGGCATCCCAGTCAATACAAACTAGTATATGATATGTACCTAAGTTTGCAAAAAAAAAAAGCTATCTTTACGTGGAATATTGGCCTAGGACATTTAACAAGAGTAAAGCCTAACCAACATTTTGCCTATTTATAACTATTGATCTAATTATAGCCACAATGCAAATTGATATGTACCATCTGTATCAACGATATACCTTATACATGAAGTTTTTCTTATTCTTTTTTTTTCCGAATGTAACTGAAGCAGTATTTAGCCAAAGTTCTAATATTGTTATCCAGTTTACTTCCTTCCTCCACTAATTATAGATTGTGCCGTTACACACATATACATGTACATTGTTTATATTAATTGCTGCTAAAAGTTACTTAACTCATTGCCTACGGCAAGTCGTTCAATTCAATTCAACTTTATTATATCATAAAAACAATTTACATGTCCATTAAGGACTGGATACAATAACACTCAAACAACTTGTGAGATATGAACATGATCAGGCAAAAATCAAGGAGTAGTGATAACAGTAGCTTGTGACTGTGAAGAACTTGATATAGATCAATACGAATCCCAATCCAACATGGCTAGGCCTTACATGTAACCTGTAAATATAGCACAATGTTGAGTGCCTTATCCTGTCTATAAGCGCAGCATCACGAAACAATAATAAGTTGAGAAAATATATTTGGGAGAGAATATCACACAGGGACAATTAAATTTTTGCATTTTCTCAGTTGGAACGCGTTGTATATGAAGCGTGCCACTATTGTAGCAACATCATTAGGGGGATCGAGCATGAGATTGACAAGCTCATCCAACGTGAGCGGCTCACGTTTCTTAAACTTGCGCCGAAAAGCCGTTGTCAGCGGCTTCTTGATAGCCTTATCTAAACACACCTGTGATTGGTTGTTTCGGCCTCGTAGCGAAAAATTGACCAATTAACAGTCCCGTGATATATGAATCACTGGCTACATTCTTTTCAGCCTCGATTTAGAGTTTATTACATCGGTAATCACCAAATAACGTCATGTCATGTGACAATTGTGTGGGGAAACTCAAAAAATGGCGGCTGCGGCCGTCGTGTGCTGTGTTTTTGTTTTCTACTGACTAGACAACATACAAGTTCAAGAAAGGTTTCCATCATCAGCAACAAATGAAAGGGGTTTTCCAAGCATGTCGTCACCATCCCGTGTAGCGACGTAACTTCGTAAGTTGTGCGTGTTTTTTTTTTCTCCCGACTTGAAAAAAAACAATTCAAGAATGGTTTCCATCATAAGTTTTTATTTATATGAATCCCCAAAGCTTACGGATTGTAACTAGGCCCATGGGCATATATAGAAAGGTGGTTCAGAAGATAAATGCTATTGCTTGATTGAGGGTTGGGCCAGATACCATCCATCGTAAGTGAAGTTTTCTTTGCATAATCTAGATTTTATTGCACTGTACTTCCATTTGTAAAGTAGTATTTTCTAATTAATGGCTCACAGGAAAAATAGTTTTTAACTGATTGTCATACACGACTCACCCGAGTATCATTTTCAGAGACTAATGATTGACTGGTAGCAATAGTGGAGATATAGCTGCTTCCTGAGCAGCAGATTTCTTTCCCAAAGTTTCAATTCAAAATAGTATCTATTTGTTTGAAAAAGCCCCCCAAAAAACACACGAAAAACTGGCCATAATACCAAGCTGATCCGTATGTAGTGGTACTACTATTATACATACACCCGGTACTGGCACAGTGCTGAATGAAAGTATTAGAACAAGGTGGCGAGGTATCCATCTCAGAATATTTCAGTTCTCAGACATGTCAAATAGTATTATTTCTAAGTTTAAGTTAAATTGATTCGTTAATTTCACTACATACATGTACATATATTCCTAACACCAGTCCATGTGATGACCTCTTGTTTTAGCTTGACCTCTTCATTCTTCAGAAACTAGACCCAGCATAGATACATGTACAGCCCCAAGAGGTATGGTAGGGCAGCTCTTTACACATGTACATGTTGCCTCCTGAACTGTACTTCTCTGAACTGAGGTCAATCTTTGGAAGAGTGACCATAGCAGGCTTCCATACTTTAGTGCGTATTAATCTGATATCTCAAAAGAAAAAAATTAATAGAGTATTATTTAATACAGATTAGAGATTAAGTACATGTTAAGTGACTATATATAGGCCTACAAAGCCTGTCAATCACTGAAGGATAACTATTTTGGTCTGAGAAAGAATAAACAATTTGGAACTATTTGTATAGGTGTACTTCGGACAACCCTAAAACTAGAAATTTTCTATATCCCATAATAAAGGTGAGACAACTCACCTTTCTAAAAATATATAGATTACCCTACCTACGGTACCCATGGAAAAATGTTAGGGCCATCATACCATATGTTGAAATTAATATTTTTGCATAATTTATTTCGGCCAGTTGTGAATATTTATTCCGTGGGCAAAGAGTTCATAGATGAACTGTCATCCAAGTTTGCTATGACAACGATGTAGAGCATGACTCATCGCTCTTTATTTATGGGAATGGCTCTGCATAGACGCGTCTGTACTTGTCTAGAATTAAATACAAAGGAACAGGAATTAGCAAGGAATATGATTAGAAAAGCGGTTTTCCCAATACTGTCAGTGTGTGGGCAAATACAACTTTATCCAAGTTAGCTGTGATAACGATGTAGAGCATGACCCATAGCTCTTTGTTTATGGGGAGTGTATTGTTCTGCAACGGAGCAGGGATGGCAAGGTCTTATTATACAGACTTTATAATAAAAATAATACACACTGAATTTGGGGAAGTAGTATACAAAGAAAGCAATATCATGTACGCATAATTGGACTATCCTTGCCCCTAATGAGGTACTATGTGAACCGCGTGGGGTAGACTTTAGTTATATCATCAGTAGTAAAGAAAGCGTATTTATAAAGTTCAGATAAAATGAGTAGTAGAGAAAGCGAAAAGCGGAAACCCTGTGACCTTTGTGGGGAGATTTTTAGTTATGGGATGGGGAATGTCCGATAAAACTGAAGACTACATGCATCATAGTATATGTGGGGGTAAACAAATTCCATCCATTTAGCTATGATGATAATGTAGAGCATGACTCACCACTCTTTGCTTATGGAGAGACTATTGTTCTTCCTAAATGCGGGGATAAGTCTGTCAAGAAATAACAAAGAAGCAGGGAAATGGCATGAAATAAGAACAGAATAGGGGTTTTTACAATAATCTAGAGCATGACTCATGGTTCTTAGAAGAGCTGTTCTCTGATTGGGAGATATTTTTAGACAATAGAAGAGCTGCGCTCTGATTGGTGGATATTGTTAGACAATAGAAGAGCTGCGCTCTGATTGGTGGCTAATCATTCACACACACATTGATTCAATGTGTCATTTATACAATCACTGTCTCAATTACTCACTGATTCAATCACTCATTTAATCAATAATCCGCATAATGAGGGAATCATTCATTCATTCAATGAGGGATTCATTCCATCTTCCACAAAATCACTGATTCAAAGAATTCAATCACAAAATCACTGATGCAATCACAAAATCACTGATGCAATCACAAAACCACTGATGCAATCATTTACACAATCACACAATCACTGATGCAATCACAAAATCACTGTGACAGTGTATATACGTCGCTGTAGCGAAGAATACAACACGAGAATATTGATAGCGACCACAAAATCACTGATGCAATCACAAAATCACTGAATCAATCATTTACACAATCACAAAATCACTGATGCAATCATTTACAGAATCATACAATCACTGATGCAATCAGTAAATCACTGATGCAATCACATAATCACTAACAATCACTACATATACTTGCACCTTCACAAACTGATTCATGGGAGTCCATTGTTCTGCTTAGACGTTTCTGTACTTGTCGAGAATTAAAGACAAAGGGAGAGGAGTATTAACAATAGTATGACTCACCACTCTTTGTTTATGAGGAGACTAATATTTTGCATAGGTGCGGGGGCACGTTTGTCAAGAATTAAAGACAAAGGAGCAAGAAATAACAATAGAACAGGGGTTTTCCATATAATGTTAACATCTAAAAATAGACCTGAGGTGATGCTCTATAAATAGAACTTACATATGAAACATATGAGATAAAAAGGACTAATACATATGAAGTAACAAAACGGGGATTATTAGATATTAAAGTATATACTCACATTTACTCAGTTACTCAATGACTCATTTACTCACAGTTACCCAGTAATTATTCAGTTACTCAATACATACTCACATTTACTCAGTATATACTCACATTTACTCAGTTACTCATTGACTCCTTTACTCAATGACTCATTTACTCACAGTTACTCAATATCTACTCACAGTTGCTCATTTACTCACAGTTACTCAAAATCTACTCACAGTTACTCAATTACTCACAGTTACTCAGTATATACTCACATTTACTCAGTTACTCAATATCTACTCACAGTTACTCAATATCTACTCACAGTTACTCAATATATACTCACAGTTACTCAATTACTCACAGCTACTCAATATGCATTCACATTTACTCATTTACCCACAGTTACTCAATATCTACTCACATTTATTCAATTACTCACAGTTACTCAGTATATACTCAGTATATACTCACATTTACTCACAGTTACTCAATATCTACTCACAGTTACCCAGTAATTATTCAGTTACTCAGTATATACTCACAGTTACTCAATATGCATTCACATTTACTCATTTACTCAGTTACTCAATATCTACTCAGTTACTCAACATATACTCACATTTACTCAGTTACTCAATATATGCTCACAGTTACCCACTGTATACTCAGTTACTAAATATTTACTCACAGTTACTCAGTATCTACTCACAGTTACTCAATATCTGCTCACAGTTGCTCATTTACTCACAGTTACTCAATATCTACCCACAGTTACTCAATTACTCACAGTTACTCAGTATATACTCACATTTACTCAGTTACTTAATGACTCATTTACTCAGTTACCCAGTAATTATTCAGTTACTCAATATATACTCACAGTTACTCAGTATATACTCACATTTACTCAGTTACTCAATGACTCATTTACTCACAGTTACTCAATATCTACTCACATTTACTCAGTTACTCAACATATACTCACAGTTACCCAATTACTCACAGTTACTCAGTATATACTCACATTTACTCAGTTCACCGCAAATATTACAAGTCACGAGTAACAACGACTTGGATTTGAATTGAGGTTGGTTGTTGATAAATAATTCCGCTAAACCAACCGCCCAGGAGTCACTTAAACAGAGACGCGTGTTCAAGGCAACGCGAAATTTATAGGGTGTACTGTCTGGGAAGTATGACAACGAATCTTTGCTACTAACAATAATGTAGTGATCCATTTGGACGACTGGGGCTAAAAGATGAATGATGTGCTTTTATAGGGATCAAGGACCAAGCGATGTAAGATTATGCTGGCTTTCTAGAACATTCTGTATGGCGATGTCGATTTTAGGGGTACTGTCCTTGACGAGGGTCCACTGAGTATGTGTTAGGACGAGTCCTTTAATGGAAGCTTTACCGTTGAGGAAATAGCGTAGATCCACCCTCAGCGTCTTGGCATATAAGCAAACAGTACTGATGCAATCATTTACATAATCACAAAATCACTGATGCAATCACAAAATCACTGATGCAATCATTTACATAATCATACAATCACTGATGCAATCATTTACATAATCATACAATCACAGATCCAATCATTTACACAATCATACAATCACTGATGCAATCACAAAATCACTGATGCAATCATTTACATAATCATATAATCACTGGTGCAATCATTTACATAATCATACAATCACTGATACAATCACTAAATCACTGATGCAATCACATAATCACTAACAATCACTACATACACTTACACATTCACAGACTGAATCATGGGAGTCCATTGTTCTGCTTAGACGCGTCTGTAATTGTCGAGAATTAAAGACAAAGGAACAGGAGTATTAACAATAGTATGATTCACCACGGGGGCACGTTTGTCAAGAACTAGAGACAAAGAAGCAAGCAATAACAAAAGAATATGGGTTTTCGCAATACTGTGGGCAGAACATTTTTTAGCTATGAAGACAATCGATAGCGTGACTCATCGCTCTTCGTCTATGAGGAGACTGCCTAGACAAGTTTGAACTTGTCGAGAATTAAAGACAAAGGAGCAGGCAATAACAATAGTATGACTCACCACTCTTTGTTTGTGGGGAGTCTATTGTGCTGCCTAGACGCGTCTGTACTTGTCGAGAACTAACAAAGGAGCAGGCAATAACAATAGAACAGGGGTTTTCCTAATGATGTCATGATCTAAAAATAGAACTGAGGTGATAGAAAATAGAACTTACATATGAACACAAGGAGTATTAAATAACAAAACAATGAGCAGAGGTAACAGGGGATACTATGTATCACCGGGCCGCCACGCAGCGCGCGCGTGTTATCCGGACGCGCGCGCGGATTATCCGCGATTGTGTGCGCGGGTCAAATGTCACATCCAGGTCAAAAGGTCACCCTTCCGACCCTAAGGGTTTTCCCAATGATGTCATGATCTAAAAATAGAACTGAGGTGATACCACATATGAAAATGGGGATTATTACTTCATAAGTAACAAAACATATTATGCAAAAAAATAGGGATTATTACATCTTAAGTAACAAAAACACTATTTTGGGGATTATTACATAAATACATTGGGCCAGTACTGTCCATTTGTCTACTACTCCTAGTAGGACTACTTGGCTATTGTTGTTATCGAGGTGCCGGCGATGCCCTCATTCTCGCTTAAACCTAGGGTATCTCTAAGATACACTGCCAAAAATACCCTACTTATTTAAGATAATGCCCTAAAATTTTCTTGAAATAAGATAATTTTTACTCAAAATAAGTTAAATTTTAAGAAAATTTTTAGATTTTTTCTTGTTGAAGTAAAAGTTGGAGTGGGGCAAGTATATTTTACTTAAACAAGAAAAATTTTAGAATTTTTCTTAAAACAAGATTTTTTTAAGAAAAATTCTTAAATTTTTCTTGTTTAAGTAAAATATATATTATTAACTTATTTTGAGTAAAAATTATCTTATTTCAAGAAAACTTTAGGGCATTATCTTAAATAAGTAGGGTATTTTTGGCAGTGTACCCCTGGTACACATGGGAATGAAACATGTTCATGGAAAATGCCACTGTAAATTTTAGCCAATCAGCAAAGTAACATCTTGTGTATTTCCACCAATCTGATCAAAGCTTTTTGATTGAACACAATGGTCATGCGATTTCATGTCTATCCTCAGTTCTCATTCGCCGATTCGCATACACTAAAAGTGGACGGAATGCGTTTAGCTTTTAAACACGGTGGTCAAGGTTTCGCCTTTTGCTAAAACAGAATCTTGACGTTAAAATGCGATGCCCTATGCTAGCTCTCCGGAATATACTGTCGCTACAGGGCCCCGCCACACACCCCTTCATGCTGTGTGTGGAGCGTCGCTAAAATTTGAATCCGCCATTTGGCACCAAAATTCTATGTGCGCCTGCGTGTTATCTCATAAAATCAGGGGCGTCGGAAGCGGGGGGCCGGGGGGGCCCCCCCCCAGATGAAAACCAGGGGGGGGCACAAGTATGTTTGTGCCCCCCCAGATTTTGTAGTTGAAAACCCTTCCTGACCTGGTTCAAACAGCGAAGGAGATGGGCGGGGATGAGTTTTCGTCTCTGAAACGCGTGACGAGTATTCGAACATTGGTTGCTATACTGCAAAAGTTGCCAGTGAGACGGCGCATGATGTGTGAAGTAGAAAAGCTACTTCGCATTTACTTCCTTCTCTACGCTGAGACGCATCAAGTCTTACCTACGCTCGAGCATGACCCAACAGCGCCTAAACAACGTAGTGCTACTGCACATCCACAGGGACATGACGGAGCAGTTGGACTTGAAAGGGGTCGCGAAGTTATTTGCATCTGTAAATGAACGACGGGTCAATTTTTTTGGAAAGTTTGACTGATTCAGATCGAATTTGCACTGCTGGAAATTTGGACGAGTTGTTTATTTGACGGAAATGAAGACGGATTAATATTCCTGTGTGTGTGTTAGCAGTTTTTTTATTAATTTTTTTTACCAAACTAGTATTGAAACAGTTGAAATATCTGAGAAAATATATGCGTTTTATTTCTCGGAAATCGCTCAAAACGCTCCTACGGCCGTCTAGAACCCCGGAGCTTTATTTCAATATTAGACTAACGGCAACAGCTTTTCTCGGCCAGCCCCTTCACTAGGGTAAAGTAATACCCCATCCACCGGTCGGATTATAAACTGGGTTCCTGTAAAACGGAGCATGCACCATGGGGAGGTTGGTGCCCGTCATGATTGTAATCTGCAGTCTCCTGGAGGAGGTCATTGCGATGACGGCTTGATTCTAAGGAGCATGTAACATCGACCGACAGCAAGTCCCCCAGTCGTGGAGAGTACAGTGATGGTGATGCTTGGGACAAATCGACCCAACAATCAACATAAATGATTATATATCTTCTCTCTAAAATAATTAGATTGAAATTCAATATACCAGACTGAAATTAGTGACCAATCTTTAATCGGATTGGAAATATTCAATCTAATAGATTGAAAACGATAAAATGAATCTGTTTTAGGCGGAAAATTGAATCTACTAGATTGAAATTTTCTTTCTAATAGATGGAATATTCAATCGAATAGATTGGTCACTATATTCCAATCTGATATATTGAATTTTCAATCTAATTATTTTAGAGAGTTGCTGGGACTGCATGCCCGAATATCCGGATGAGAAACCATGTAGACATGATGGTCTGTCCATTGGAGCTGAAAATATGCATCAATATTGGTCTCCATCAAGTCATACCCAGACACGCTGGTGTGGCTGGATCGTCATTCTCGCTCCACCATAGACATGCTACCACAATGCCTCTGGCGGATAATGACTCCACCAGAGACATGCTACCGCAATGCCTCTGGCGGATAATGACTGCTGAGCGCGAAGTCATGTGACCTAGCATATAACAGCCATTATTATACCTCTTGAATATTCATGAGGGTTTTCTGGTATTTCATTGGTCAAACTTTACCCAGCCACGAGTCAATATTTTTCAATCACTGACCCAGCTTTTTTTGTTTGTCTTTTTTTTTACAGTTAAGCCCTGGACTAACCACTGGGCATTTACCCAGCTGTTTATGTGTCAGGCGGAGCGAGGTCCGGAGTCAATATTGTGATCACTGTTTACAAGTACCGTCTGGCCGCAACATGGCTGACAATGATCGCTTCGTAGATTTGTTCGATGATAATCTACCAGAACTGCTACAAAATAGGGACAGTAAGAACGCAAAAAATACGGGTCAAGCAAAAGATATTGATTTCGATAGTCTTTCGTCAATAACGAAAGAACAACTTGGCGAACTCCTCTTCAAATTCTTTGCTGAGTTGAGAAAGAAGAATGGAGATAAATACTCCCGTTCGTCGATGGTAAGCATACGTTTCGGTCTCCTGAATATTCAAGAGGTACATGTACAATAATTTGTTATATGTAATTTCTATCGGCACTGCCTGAGTAATCCATTTCATTCTCATCTTAAAACTGGAGTAACTTTACGCCGTCAATGTCACCCAATCAGATGAGTTCACCATGACCCAAATGTGATTTATGAATGAAGTGTGTAAAGCCAGTGCCTACATTGTATCAAAACACCCAGGGTTTGTGACCAAGAGTTCACCTCGTAAATTTCGGAAAACGCGTCTGAAAGTTTAAATTCTCAATATTATTCTAGTCAGATTGGAGGAGGGAGGGAATTTGGCTTAATGTCACACTCAAGTTTGTTTCACTCATATGGTGACAGTCAGTTTGGTTGGTGGAGGAAGCCGGAGAACCCGGGGAGAACCACCGCCCTTCGGCAAGTAACTGACAAACTTTCACACATGGACCAGCTGGGCTCGAACCCGTGCCGGTTCAGCGGTGTGAGGCTAACGGTCATCAGCGAAGCGCCTTAGACCACTCGGCCACCGAGGGCCCCCTATAGTCAGATTGGGAGCAGCTTTGTAGATTTATCCATGGACTATTCATAAAATTGTATGTGTGTCTCGTTTCCGATAACACACAGCTGCATGACACAAAGTATTCGCCAAACAGCGTTTTTGGGAAGGAGCTCAGTAGTAGTAGGGGAGATTGGGACATTTTTCACCTTTTTGCAAAAATCTCTGTTATTATTGTCCTGTTGTGTAGCCTTGTATAATCTCGTTATAACTTATACTTATTATGACATAGTCACACAAAAAAATCTGAAATATCTGTTATACTTTTCTCCAGAATTCTGTTTTAAAAACGTAAAAAAATGTGTCCCAGTTTGCCCCACTATGGGGTACTCTGGGACACCCACTCGGGTGCGATGGGACAATAATCAAAATACATTTTATAAGAAGTATATACTGATATGTTTCATAGGAGTTTAGAAGATTCCACAGCAGTGGTTAGGTTAGTTGCTATTTTAGTCTCCTGCCTTGCGTAAAATATTTCCCAGGAGCCAAATTTGAGGAAAAAAATATTTATTCTCATCCCAACGAAAGCATTTGACTTTGAAAGTTTTAGTAAAACTCATCAAATCTGATAGAATTAGCAAATACTGCCATCTGAGAAACAAAATACTGCACTTTGATGGCATTTTAGGATGAAAGGAAATTTCACCATTTGATTATTATTGTCCCAGTGTGCCCCAGCAAAAGTGTCCCACTCTGCCCCAGGTGCATGATATATTCCTTTTTATGACAAAAAACTAATACACACAGCTGAGATACTAAATCGATATAATTAAAGTGTACCTTTGTCCATCCTCTCTCAGTAGTAGCAAAACAGCAATGAAGTACTGCTGAAAACTTCTCATAACGAACTATCATTCTCAGTCCTAAAAATTTACTTGGACTGCTCAAAAAAAGTTTTTGTGTCCCTAATTTTTTACCAATGATAGGTTTTTCTTGTAATCAATATAGAAGTTGTATGGGGGTGATAGCTTTATGCTGATAGTAATGTTATGTGCCTATTGTTCTTAACAAAAGAGCTAGATGGCTTGTCCCACTGTACCCCATGTCCCACTGTACCCCAATCTCCCCTACCATGCACTAGTCTGGCGGCATAGCGTTAATAAATTCGGTATAATAAAACACTTATAAACTTGTGACGGAGTCAATATCATGAAACCTGGACCCGAGGCCAGACTTGGCCAAGCAGACCTGACTGAGGCCGCCGTCACATGTAGATCGGTAATGAACTTCTGATGTAGTGTATAATTACAGCGCCGTTTGTATCTCTGATCGGCAACTCCACCGAAGTGGTCGTCAGGATTAGCTCTAGTATAGCCTTGTTCCATAGTACGTGAGAACAACTTCAGTAGTATACAAAGAGTCTTTCAGCGCAAATGCGCCTCACTGCGCATGCGCAGAAAAAAATGGGGTGGTTGCAGGTGAATGGGGCGCAGGTATGACGTCACTTCCGGTCTGGGTGAATGGGGCGTGACCTTGGGGCATGTATTTCTCCGCGGTGATGCGGTCTGGTGGTGATGCGGTCTGCCTCCGCGGACCGAAAGTAGTCCCAAACTCGTGGGTTTTCGTGGAAGTGTTCGGCAATCTGTAGGGACCGCTAGTGGACCGATGGGGTCGAGTGAGGTATCAAAGTGAAGCATTCATGAAGGGGCATCTAATGGACTGGGTGTGGGGTTGACATATCGGCCTTCTGCGCATGCGCGGTGGCCGAAGGGTATGAAAATAGCTTTTTTGGAGCTAGGGGAGCCCCTAGTGGACCGATGGGGTCGAGTGAGGTATCAAAGTGAAGCATATGTGAAGGGGCATCTGATGGTCTGGGCGCGGGGTTGAACTATCGGCATTCTGCGCATGCGCGGAGGCCCAAGGGTATGGAAATAGACGTTTTGGAGCTAGGGAAGCCGCTAATGGACCAATGTGGTCGAGTGAGGTATCGATGTGAAGCATTCGTGAAGGGGCATCTGATGGGCTGGGTGTGGGGTTGAAATATCGGCATTCTGCGCATGCGCGGTGGCCCAGGGGTATGGAAATAGCGGTTTTGGAGCTAGGGGAGCCCCTAATGGGCCAATGGAGTCGTATGAGGTATCAAAGTGAAGCATTCGTGAAGGGGCATCTGATGGACTGGGCGTGGGTTGAAATATCGGCATTCTGCGCATGCGCGGTGACCCAAGGGTATGGAAATAGACGTTTTGGAGCTAGGGGAACCCCTAATGGTCCAATGGGGTCGAGTGAGGTATCAAAGTGAAGCATTCGTGAAGGGGCATCTGATGGACTGGGTGTGGGGTTGACATATCGGCCTTCTGCGCATGCGCGGTGGCCCAAGGGCATGAAAATAGCCTTTTTGGAGCTAGGGAGCCCCTAATGGTCCAATGGGATCGAGTGAGGTATCAAAGTGAAGCATTCATGAAGGGGCATCTGATGGACTGGGTGTGGGGTTGAATTAGGGTCATTCTGCGCATGCGCGGTGGCCCAAGGGTATGAAAATAGACGTTTTGCCATCTAGGGGAGCCCCTAATGGTCGAATGGGGTCGAGTGAGGTATCAACGTGAAGCCTAGGTGAAGGGGTATTTGATGGCTGGGTGGGTGCATGTAAAATTTTTCCGGAAAAAAAAAATACGGAACACGGACTTTATCGAAAAACCTGGGAAAATGCCTATATGGGGTATGAGGGGTATATAGGTCGCCGGGCTTAACGGGGCTTGTCTATCAACAGAGTTATCTTCCCCTAGTTCCAGGGTGGGTGTGTGTAAAAATTTTCCTGAAAAAATACGGAATACGGACTTTATCCTAAATTACGGGAAAATGCCTATATGGGGTATGGGAGGTATAGGACCATCCTGGGAAACGTACTTCTATACATTTGCGGTAAGGTTGTGAGGTCTCGTTTTACTCGTCTCGTCATTTAGAACATGATAGGAAGTGTCCCCGTGCGAATCGGTGAAATTTTTGAAAAAAGTCACCGAACCCCATCCCATACTGAGGGTATAGGATCAATGTTTGTCCCCCTGGGAAACGTACTTCTATACATTTGCGGTAGGGTTGTGGGGTCTCGTTTTACTCGTCTCGTCATTTAGAACATGATAGGAAGTGTCCCCGTGCGAATCGGTGAAATTTTTGAAAAAAGTCACCGAGCCCCATATAGACCCAAACTGGGGTATAGGATCAATGTTTGTCCCCTGGGAAACGTACTTCTATACATTTGCGGTAGGGTTGTGGGGTCTCGTTTTACTCGTCTCGTCATTTAGAACATGATAGGAAGTGTCCCCGTGCGAATCGGTGAAATTTTTGAAAAAGTACGATATAGCCTCATAGTCCCATACTGAGGGTATAGGACCGATGTTTGTCCCCCTGGGAAACGTACTTCTATACATTTGCGGTAGGGTTGTGAGGTCTCGTTTTACTCGTCTCGTCATTTAGAACATGATAGGAAGTGTCCCCGTGCGAATCGGTGAAATTTTTGAAAACAGTCACCGAGCCCCATATAGGCCCATACTGGGGTATAGGATCAATGTTTGTCCCCCTGGGAAACGTACTTCTATACATTTGCGGTAGGGTTGTTGGGTCTCGTTTTACTCGTCTCGTCATTTAGAACACGATAGGAAGTGTTGCGGAGCGAATCGGTGAAATTTTTGAAAAAAGTCACCGAGGCCTGGGTAGGCCCATAGGCCTATACTGCATGGCTATGGGTGCATAGGCCCATACGGGGTGGACATGTTGGAGTCTAGGTGGGCCACTCATGGTCCAATGGGGTCGAGTGAAGTCTTATTTTGAAGCTCTCGTGGAGGAGCACTTGACTACACTAATGGTTCGTCCGTGTTCAATAGTCTGCGCATGCGCAGTCTGGCCGTAGTATAGAAAACAGGCATTTTGGGTGCTATGTAGGGTGTGTTTGGGTTAGAGATGAGCTAATCACGGTTCGAATGGGTCGTGTGAGGTGTCAAAGTGAAGCTTGTGGGGGGTAGAGTCAGAATGGTGTGTTTTTGAATGCATGTCGCGTTAATCTGCGCATGCGCAGTTGGTTGTAGTAAGTAAAGTGGCCATTTTGGGGCAGCGAAGGAAGTTATTTGGGGTCGAGATGGGCTAATCACGGTTCGAATGCGTCCTGAAAGGCGTCATCTTGTAGTTCTCGGGGTGTACACTCCGATTTGAGGGATGTTCGCGTCATCTGTGACGTCATCGGTGACGTCATCGGTACGAGTAGTAGCGAAAGTGGCCATTTTCAGGCAGTACATGAAGGTATTTGGGGTCGAGATGGGCTATTCACGGTTCGAATGCGTCCTGGAAGGTGTCATCTTGTAGTTCTCGGGGTGTACATTCCGATTTGAGGGATGTTCGCGTCATCTGTGACGTCATCGGTGACGTCATCGGTACGAGTAGTAGCGAAAATGGACATTTTCGGGCAGTACATGAAGGTATTTGGGGTCGAGATGGGCTATTCACGGTTCGAATGCGTCCTCGAAGGTGTCATCTTGTAGTTCTCGGGGTGTACATTCCGATTTGAGGGATGTCCGCGTCATCTGTGACGTCATCGGTGACGTCATCGGTACGTCATCGGTACGAGTAGTAGCGAAAGTGGACATTTTCGGGCAGTACATGAAGGTATTTGGGATCGAGATGGGCTATTCACGGTTCGAATGCGTCCTCGAAGGTGTCATCTTGTAGTTCTCGGGGTGTACATTCCGATTTGCGGGATGTTCGCGTCATCTGTGACGTCATCGGTGTCATCTGTGACGTCATTGATGACGTCATCGGTACGAGTAGTAGCGAAAGTGGACATTTTGTGGGTGCGTGAGGGTGAGTTTGGTGTAGAGATGCACCATCCTTAGTCCGAATGCGTCGTGTGAGGTGTCATTTTGTAGCTCTCGGGGTGTACATTCCGAATTGAGGCATGTCCGAGGCATCTGTGACGTCATCGATGACGTCATCAGTAGGAGTATTAGCGAAAGTGAGCCTTTTGGGGCAGTGCAGGAAGGTATTTGGTGTAGAGATGGACCATCCGCGTTGCGAATGCGTCGTGTGGGGTATCATGTTGTAGCTCTCGGAGTATAGCCCCTGATTTCAGGGATATTTATAGCATCTGTGACGTCATTGGTGACGTCATTAGTACAAGTTGTAGCGAAAGTGGGCCTTTTATAGCAGTGAAGGATGTTAATTGGTGTAGAGATGGACCATCCGCGGTCCAAATGGACCGTGTGAGGTGTCATCTTGTAGCAACGCCCACCAACACCATTCTTAATGCTTCAACGCCCTGGTGAAATAGCTCAGAAGCTCTTATATTCCATGGAATTGTCACTAATTCTTCGAAATGCGGTGATGCCCGTCAACGCCCGTCGTTACACCTTAACACTCTAACATAACGCCATGATATAGACCAGAGAGAGAACAACAACAGCAATAACAACAAGGATGACACATTAGAGAACAACAACAACAAGAAGTTTTTTTCATATAGTTTATTTTCCCCAATGTTACATCATACCCACGCTGGGGGAGCCGCGTTGGGTATATTTACAATTCAAGAAGATTCTTATCCAATCAGAGGCCACCATTTGCATGTTTCATATTCGTTCCTGTCCGTTAGATGTATTCTGGTCCAATCAGAAGTCTCCATTTCAGAAAGTGCCATCTGAACCGTTTATTCTAATCATCGTCGGGCAGGCCAGGATACCGTTGAGGCAACATATCCTCAGCTAGTTGTTTGCGCATTCTGAGTATCTATCAGTGCGTGGGTGAATACTTTCATCCGATGGAGGTGGTGGTCAGTTTAACCACGAAGAACGCAACATTGATCAATATCTCCATTATCCACTCGGTGTTACAATTCAAGAACACTCTTGTCCAATTAGAGACCACCATTTGCATCTGTCATATTCGTTCCTGTCCGTTAGATGTATTCTTGTCCAATCAGAAGTCTCCATTCCAGAAAGTTCCATCTTCGGCCATGTTCGCTTTGAACCGTTTATTGTAATCATCATCGGACAGCCCAGGAAACCGTTGAGGCAACATATCCTCAGATACATGTTTGTGCATTCTGAGTATCTATCAGTGCCTGGGTGAATACATTCACCCGATGGGTTGGTCGGTCAGCTTGGTCACGAAGAACGTAACATTGGTGACCCTCTCCACTGTCCACTTGGTGTTGGGTCGTTGTTGTTGGGCCCATTTCAAGGGATCCACGGTGTCCAGTTTCTCCAGCATCGTCTGTAGCGACACTCGGTTAATGATGGTAAACGGTTGGTCAAATACCTGGATGTTACTGCTCGGGTAAAAGTATCGGACTTGTTCTGTCTCCTTATGCCGCAGCACATAACCAAACGCCAGATTTAATTTGAAGGACTTAGCTTGATCTTTGAAGATGGCTTCCACGTAGCTAGGTAGACGGGCGAGGTCGGTCAGTCGAAAATTGTAGATATCTTGAATAGGGCGATGACGGTAGAAACAGTGCCGTATCATGGACCAGTGGCGCCGATAAATGTCACTCACTGGCTGGGCGTCCTGTAAGAGAACAGTTATGGGCTCGTCCAGAAAATGTTCGATGTTGTCAGGCGTATGACTCGAAACCGTAACGGAGGGGTCCGGCTGGATATCCAGGCCCTCCTGGACCGTGGGCATAGGCAGGCTCTTCGTCATCGCATCACCAGTGGCGTTCGTCTCTCCGGGTTCATCTTCACTGGGTCTGGCCTTCCGCGGCTCCTCTTTAGTGGAAAGTTGTTGCCCAAACCGTAGAGACGGGGCATGCATCAAACGTTGGTGCTGTCTAAACCGACTGGGTCGTTTGAACAGTCGACCACAATCATTACATAGTACCGTCGCACCCGCGTGGAGTACCCTCTCATGACGCAGTAAATGATCCTTCCGATTGAATGACCGTGCGCAGATTATACAAGTATACCGAGCATCGTTGTGGGTGGAGGCCTCGTGGCGTCGTAACGTATCTAGACGAGTAAACAGCTTCGGGCAGGTTGTGCAAGTGAACATCTTGGTGGTTGACAGAGTGTCTGATGAAACGGCCAGGCCGCCTCCCTTTTATAGCACGCTAGCTGGTGATCTATTTTAGCACACTCAGTTCAACTATCCCCAAGTCGAGGGCCGAGCCGTGACATCTTCGGTAACATCCGTGTCTCTTCGGTCACCTCCGTACCGTCAACGATCAACATGTAGACATATAGAGCATGTACGGCATGTTATGGTATTCATCAGTGCATGAGTGGCGCATTCAGCCGATGGGAGTGGTCGGTCAGCTTGGTAACGAAAAACGTAACATTGGTCACACTCTCCACTGTCCACTTGGTGTTGGGGCGTTGTTGTTGGGACCATTCCAAGGGATCCACGGTGTCCAGTTTCTCCAGCATCGTCTCTAGCGACACTCGGTTAATGATGGTAAACGGTTGGTCAAATACCCGGATGTTACTACTCGGGTAAAAAT
>JAVTVY010041441.1:0-18825 GCA_036873755.1 Hanleya hanleyi | reverse complement strand
ATTTCAGAAGTATAATGTGAAATAACTGAATCCCTGATTTTTGAATTTCGTGTCATCTTAAACGAAGGACAACATTCCCTTCAATTTTGCTAACAAATAATTGTATTGCACATCATAGGATTTACCCTGAAGCTTCTGCACGAATCATTTGTCTACACACGTATATTACTATATTAATTACAACTGTGTTCCTAATGTTTGGGTGCACACTGTGCATATGATCAATTTCCTGAATTGAGCTGAATTCAACCTTGCTGGTCTTCAGACTGACAGATGATGGCATGCAGTTGTCAGTGCAGTTGTTCATGTACAGGGAGCTTTCTATGAATGAGTTGCAACCCCAAAGGCTTAAAATTTATCAGGCACAGACCCATGTTTTTACCCCTCGGCCATTTTTGGCCATGGGGTATTGTCATCATCTTGTACGTCCGTCTGTCCGTACGTCCGTTCGTGAGCGAGATAGCCGGAAAACTGTTTCGCTGATGAATTCCAAATTTGGTATGCTTATTTGCCTAGTCAAGGACCAGAAGCCTATAGAATTGGGACCTGATTGGGTGGGAACCTTAGCAGCCATCTTTAATTTCATGCAAAATGGATAATGATCCATATCTCGGAAACCATTCAACTGTTCAATACGAAATTTGATATACATCATCGATGCATCAAGCAACTTTCAACGAATTACCAAACAGGCTTTTCTGATTAGCTGGGAACCCTGGATGCCATCTTTAATTCATGCGAAATCGATAATGATAGCATACATATCTCAGTTACCATTCAATTGTTTTATATGAAGGTAGGTATGTATCATCAATACATCCAGATACTTTGAATTGGGACCTGATTGACTGAAAACCTTTGGTGGCCATCTTTAATTTAGGCAAAATCATTAATGATCTATCTCTGATTCCGTTGGAGTGCTCAGTGGAAAATTTGGTATACATCATTGATGCGTCAAGAGACTTACGATGAATGACAGATCTGGTTTCTCTGATTGGGCAGAAATCTTGGCGGCCATCTTTAATTTATTCAGAATCTTTAATGATGTTTATCTCTGATACCATTCAAATGTTCTATACGAAACTTGATTTACAGCATCGATGTATGAAGAGACTTGCATTAATGAATAACCACATTAGTTCCTCTGAGTGATGGGAAGGATGGGCAACCATCTTTAATTTATGTAAAATCATTAATGATCTCCATCTCTGAAACTGTTCAAATGCTCAATGTAAAATTTGATATACATTATCGATGCATCATCTCGGTTACTTCTACACGATGTGCCTAGGATACAGTACTATACTATACCCAATTTTTTGTAATTCAACATCGCAGAAAACCACCATCGGTTGCGTTTTCAATGGTAAAAGGGTTAGGAAAGAACTAAAAATACACTTCAATGCAGAGTGATTTTGATTGACGCCAGAAATCGCTCAGAACGCTTCTTCGGCGATCTAGACCCCAGGAGCATCTGGGGCCTGGGCGGCCCCTGGATCCTCACCTAAAGTGCAATGATAGTGGCCGTACCACTTTGAATTTGCTTCCGACGCCCCTGTATTAACAGACAGTGTCAACGTACTGTTCCAGCTGTCTCACGTTCAGTGATTGGTCATTCGACCCCGCCATTTTAAACTAATACGAGCATTTTCATTGGATCACTATTAGATAAGACCCACCCCAATCTTCATACACAACCACGTGACTGTCTCAGTTGACTGATGACATAGCGCGGCCTCGTTTTTGATTTCAAAATCTGCCGTCTAACTGGGAAAATTGTTGCTGCTGCATCAGCCGATCATTAGCCCGGCCCCTGTAGAGGATACTATAGGCTAATACATGTAGGCTACCATGCCATGAGATGATGCTTGGGATTGCATTTCGCTCACTTGCACCTACAGGTGGCGACAACTGGTGGCAATTTAAAATTTGGTTTCCGGGCAGTAGGTTGAGGATGCCTTCAGCTTCTCGTCAAATTTGGTTTGCAGATAATGCCTTGAGATGTCACTTGGGGATGCTTCTCGGTGCTTCACTTCATGGAAACTATATCACAGAAGCAATCAACTTTCAGTCAATCGTTCTGAGTTGATCTTAAAACTTGGCAAGGCAGAAAGACCCTTCCACATCCATTGCCTATGAAGCAGCAGTTGCCTCCCTCATGTATATCCCCTAAGACCAACAATGCTAAAAAATATTGCTGCCATTTCGGCGGGGGACCTAGCATCCTCTGGCTGCTTGTTAACTCAAGAACAAGTGTTTACTTCATCAGTTTCTTCTTCCTTCAGGAAAAATTATCTCGTCTGAAAGGAATCCATTTGCAGGAAAACTACTATTTTCGTGTTTGACTATTGTCGATTTCAGTGTGGGATATGTGAGCTCTCAGGTCTTGCTTCAAGGTCAACTAGTTACCAAGAGTTAAGCTCGTTAGTTTATCATTCAATATAAGATGTTATATATGTTACATTCTCAGAAGCACAAAATTGTAGGCAAGCTACCAATTGGAATCAAGGCTATCAAACAACTTTGAAATTTGGACCAATGTAATTCCAGATACACGGGCGTATATTGAAGCCCCTTGGGCTCTTGTTTTTTTTCATTCTATTTATTTATTTATCAAACGTATATATTTCTTAAAGATCATTTTATTATTATTAAATAGTACATATGAAATAGAGACTCATCCAGTCTATAGTATCACCCTGCTGGACGTAACCATTTCTGCAAACGAGGATATAACAATTGCTTGTTGATCGCACCCACTCGCCACTACAGAGTTAATCGTGTCCGGAATTGAATATCTGGCGGACCAAAATCCGCACTTTTTCGGGAAGCGAAAATGATGATTCCTTTATGGCGATAAAATTTTACAAAAAACGACCCCCTGTTTTTTTTGCCATTTTAAATTGTCCTTTGGACAGGAAACACTTTAACATACTTCGCTGGGTTGCGGGTAGAATTTGACACATTTTCATATATTTTATGGAGTTTTTCAGAAAAGTTGATGAAGGGTTAAGGAGGATTGCACGTCTTTCCTTTTCAATTTCAATAGCTCACAAGTCTCCTGAAATAATGGCACGTGTGTGCCCATTTAGAAAATATATACTTTTACAAGGTTTTTGTTAAAGATTTTACATCTATTTATGGCTGAAGATCCGAACCCATGCCTGTTTTTAGCCGCACATCATTTAGGTGTGGAATGCACCCCTAGGTTTTGTAAAGCTTCCAGAGCTTTCATTTCCGAAATCGGAAATTCGGTGACAATTTCCGTTATGAGAAATTCTATTTCCGATATCGGAAATTGAATTCCCGATATGGGAAATTCTATTTTCGATATCGAAAATTGTCTCTGAATTTCCGATATCGGAAATTCTAATTCCCGATATCGGAAATTCTATTTCCGATATCGGAAATTGAATTCCCGATATCGGAAATTCGGAATAAAAAGCACTTTGGCTTGCAATATATTTCCATATATGAATCATACCGAAATTAAAAAAGAACAAATTAAAACAAAAGACAATTAACTATTTAACTACAAAGGCATGTTTTTTGTGTCTCAAAAAAAGACATTTTTCGTGAAATGCAAATAGCCAATTTGATTCATGAAAATTTGTAGGTTGTCTAGCATAAATATGGCATGACCGATGTGATAAATCACCTCTTTTCAAACGAAATGGCCTTTTTAATAAAGAAATTACAATAAGCCGGCCTTATCGGAGTGGTGCTGGCCGTGGTGCATTCTGGGATTGAAGAAAGATAAACAAACTGATGAGGTGGTTCCCCAAGCCTGCAGAAGCATGGAAGCATGGGCTGACAGTGGAAGATTTTAGTTGGAAAGGCCCTCCAACTGCACAATTTTTTGCCTCAAATGGATTTGATGCACTCGTCAAAAGAAAAAATATAAACTTGTTACCCCTGTTTAGTCGTACATAAGGAAAGAAGACCTGATATTCTGACTGGCAAGGCTGTAAACTTGTGCCACATTTCCTGGTCGCTGTTTGTGTTCCGCGTCGAGGCTCACAATGGGTGGGACCCGCAAAACGCACGGTCAACATACTTGATTGAATTCACTCACGTACTCTGATTAATTTTAGCCTAGCAGGTGACCAGAGTTATTGCTCTCTTTTTTCCGTACCTGACTTCGCTACGCAAAGAAATGGAGTTCTGACAGGCAAATCACAGTGCATGTTGAACCTCTTCGAATGTTTGCGATCATTTGGCATTTTCTACGGGTGAATTTAATGCCCTGCCGTGTTTTTTGGGCTTCCCTCTAAACGCGGATACCTGTATTTATTTGCTCTGTCACAAAAAAACACCACTTTGTCGAAAAAATTCAGAAATAGTAGAAAACAGTGCCAGTCGAGCTATGTTGTCATATACAAAAGTTTGACCACATGGCTTTGTTTTTCTTTCCTAAGACCCGGATGTGACATGTGCACTTGACACCCCGATAAGGCTTATTCTCTGACTGCTGTGACTTTAAACGTGAACATCTCTGAAACTGTTAAAGATTTTTGGGTCAAACTTTGTGTGCTACACATGTATCTCCTTATAGGCCCGGGAAATTTGTATGTGCTTTGATAGGTACTGTTCACCACAAGGTGGCACTGTAGTCAGAACATAAGTAAAGGCCCATTCTCACGATGCGATTTGTAGTAACAATTCGGTGGGAGAATCCCCTGATTTGTAGCATGCAACTAATCACATGAAATAGGACCTGCGCTATTTCATACGACTTGTATCGTGCGATGCAACTGCGTTGTATGCTTCAAGTTGTTACTACAAATCGCACCATGAGAATGGGCCTTGAACCTTTGTAACACTATCTTGCCTGAACGGCGTGTTTGATTTCTATGAAATTTGATTATAATGGTTTTGAAGTATAGTCAAAATGGTATGAAGGCACATTTTTTTTGCGCCTAAAACAAAAGATTTTTTTGTGAAATAAAAATTGACAAATTCTGTTCGTGTAATTTTGTTTTAAATTGATCTATTCTAGCTTACCAAGCATTTAAACATAACGTTGCTGACACGATAATTCACTTTAGGTGCAAAGCAAAGGACCATTTAAATGGAAATTCACAATTTTCTGACTTTACCTCAAAACCTCCATAAATATATATTATGATTAATGTGTCATCTTCCTAGGGCTTTGAATTTTGCCTGAAGGTTTTCCGTGGCATTTGTTCATCCCTGGATGGTGCTAGAGACATCTACATTTGTTAAATTGTGTAACATGATGTCTTGTAAATGACTGTTTAATTTTCATGAAATTTGGGTATAATGATCTTGCAGGATACCGAAGGACTGAAAGGCTTTTCTTGGTATTAGCCTAATCATGAAGGTACATTTTTGCTCTGCTGCAAAATGGAAATTAAATCCCTTTGAGTCCCTTTGATTTCACTATCTCCATAATCATTGAAGTGTTAAGCTCTATGTCCTCTACATTCACCTGATATAAAAATTTTGCCTCGTCATGTACTTTCCTGGCTTTTATTCATCATTAGGTGGCATATGATAGACATGAATGTAGATCTATAAACTTATAAACTTTGTTGACTCTACTTGAATTAGTGATCCTTGTAGAACAGACAATTTGTGACAGACAAGGGTTTGAAAGGATATTGGTACTGCTGGCATATACATGTAAATGTGGCAGTGTGTGGTATATTGGCAACTAAATATATCTATAAATCTAACCTGTATCCTCTCCTTATACACATGACTAAATTACAATGGAGAAAATATGCTGATATCAGTGTGGTGTGTTGGAAATTGCAAGAACTTGAGAGAGTGAATATATGGTATTTTGGTCAGATTGAATTAAACTAACACTGATAAACTCTTTTACTGCACAGGTCTACATAATGTATGCATGTGTTGACCATGCAAGTAATAAAATCCGAAGTAGTTGGCTTATTAGAAGATAATGCACTTTACACAAGGAAACAGTTCTTTTCTATAATCAGTGGCCCTCCAGCTTAGGGCAGCATGGTTTGTACCATACCATGTTTATCTGACAGGAGGTAAATTAAAGTGCAAAACAAATTAAGCTCTGATGATCCATTTTGATCACCAGTGTCTGTAGAGCCTAATTTTCAAAATTCAAAATTGTTTGTAGTTTTGGTTAGGTTTTTGTTAGGGTTAGGGTTTTGCTAAGGGTATGTTTGTTTGGGTCATCATCGCCGTGTGACCGATAAGGTTAGGTTCGACAAACTCAAAACAACCAATCAACCAACCAATATATATCAGTGTCACTTCTCCTCTAATATTGACATTGCAATTGAATCCTGTTCATTCATATCTCATTTAATTTTCTTTGGTCCCAGTGGCTGTGTAGTCCTGTGTATGACTATTGTCATAAAAAGTTGAACCAATATCCGACGTGCACAATATTTATGTACCAACTATCCAATCAGATTCTCTGACCTCCACTTCCAGCTTATTCTGGCTTAGTAAACCAATCAACTGACAAAACTGGCACATCTGGTTTATTTTCAGCCTCCCATTGGCTAAATTATGCATAGGTATTAACAGGCATAAACAGAATTTGTGTGTGGGGTTGAGGGGAGGTTGTGGGGCCTAATATCCCAGAACTTCAGGATAGGGTTCAGGGGCCATTGGGTTTCCAGACCATTGGAGATGCATTCTCGTATTTTTCAATGTTTGATGTGGATGTCCCATAAATTGTTTTAATATCTAAACCTGAAGTGGCATGTTCTGGCACATTTTGACAGCATATTTCTGAATTTGAGAACTATTTTTATTCCCGGCCATTCCTCGGTTGATGAATATAGCCATTGCTGTCTTGTCCATATGTGAGTGTGTGCCACAAATTCTTTTTTAAACTGAGGTAAAAAAGTAGATTTTTGGTAAAGAAATCTCTTTTCAGAGGCACTATTACCAGGGATGATTCCCTATTGCACATTCCCCAGGATTATGTGCCCCACCCTCTGTCATATCCAAAAATAAAAATTGCCATGCCTAATAGAGGGTGTGCCCAAATTGGGTAGATCTAAAGCCATGTGCATACCAAATTATGTTTTACACATGTATTCGGGAGAAATGTGCTTCTTAATGTTTCACACGAGCTTTCATCGATAATGCATATATATTTATACACATGTCTTTCAGATTATAGAGTGAACCCACACTCTGTAGACCTCAGAATACAATGCAGATGAGATGGTGATGTCAAGTTGATCATGTTGAGATCCATTATTGTCAAGTTACTTCTTTTCCTGTTCACTGTCCAAGGTGAGAGGATCAGACCTCCTTCTCTCTCCTCTACATTCATCTTTCAGTTATTGCATTGAGGATTCACAAGTTTACAGACCTAAACATAATTATTACATACTTTGAATATTAATGTAATTAATTGATAAATATTTAGAAAATTCCAATGCTTTATCATGTTTATAGGATATCCAACTCATGATTCTTCATTGGCAGGACTGGAAATATGTGGTAACCTGTCATTCAGTTTGCCAGTGGCTGGTTACCTCTCCCAGAACACCAGTAACTAGTCTTGAGGTCCCCATAAACAGGACAATGTTGAATGCGACAACATGCCAATAACCTCTCATGCCCAGTCATTCTTTCCATTGATGATTTGTCAATTCAAATATTAAAATATAAATGTTTTACATGTGAACTTCATCGGCAGAAACTTGAAGACTATCCGATCAATGATAGAGTTTCAGGAGAGATTTACAGAATTTTATTGCCGTGATGTTGGCCCTATGGTCAGGGTTCATACGCCTTTTGGAATTTCAATTCCATCTTCGAAATTGCTTAAAAATTAGGTTTATGTCCTGGAAACTTCATGGAAAATCACATATTGTAGTTCCAACGATCGCCGATATTTCTTTACTGTCAACATGATTAACTGAATATAATATTTGTCAAAATCTGTGGGATATAGTAGGAGATAAGTAAATTGGAAAATGACTTATATCAGCTGGAAATACTCCAGGCAAAGTCCTGGAATTACCATTGAATGGAAGTGTATATAGCCTAGTATGTGAATATCAGTCGGAGGCTGCAGGCATGAACTTAATGAGTTTAATCATCAGCAGATCAGTCTTTCTTTTTTGAAAATTGCAGGAGTGCTGTGAATCACACTCCTAAAATTCAAAAAATGATTTTGAGGGTTGCGATATAACTAGTCTCCTGCATCTTATAATATAGGGAGGCTTTAATTGTTTAATTAAGGGAGTAGAGGACATTCATTTCCCTGATCTTATGGGGCTACAACATGGTCATTTGTCAAATTTTTCAAAACAAGCTGAATTTCCTAACAAAAGTTCCCAGACATCTCAAAATGGAATAAAAATCAACAACAGACACAATACAACCATTTATGCATTTTACTGGCGGTTCGATAGTGTGATGGGATGAACCAAAAAATTGGCATTTTAAATTCAACGCTTGGAGGGTACAAAGTGCTCCATAGGTTAAAAATTATTCCTCTGGATATACCCCCAAATTCACTCTTATTCACTTTCAACAAGAAGAAAACTTCTGAATGGCTAATAAATACAACTTCAATAATATTCTCCACACCCACCCTGATTCCCCACCCCCTCCTGGAAATAGGACTGAAAAGGCTCTGTTTATCTGTTATACCTCTAATATTTTCTAAGCACTATATGTGTTTATAGTATTATATAGCAAAATGGGGGAAATTTGACCTTGGGAAGTTTGATTTATTGAGCATCAAAGTAGAAAAAATTCAAATTTCCCTATGTATTCAGTGTTATGGCTTTTAAGTGGTGTACATGCATTTGGCTGCCACATTTGTTTAACGAGTATGGTGACCCCCTATTTTTTTTCCTTGGATCATCTTCTCCTAACCTGATGAAAAAATCCTGAAATTTAAAAAAAAACTTTCAACCTCTACAAATGAACGTCCTCTACTCCCTTAAGTGCTTAGCTAATTTTTAGGAGTGTGATATGGTTCTAATGTTTAGGAGTGAGATGGTATGGGAGTGTGATCACACACCTCAAAAACGAATTTGACATGGTGGACCAAGAACCGATATGAGTATTTCCAATATAATCAATGTAAAACCCCCAAGGTAGAAGCGGCTGGAACGGCTGGCATATGTCCTCCTACATACATATATGGGATGAGCATCCGTGTGCAATGCAGGCTGACTAATCATGATAAACTTGAAACAAGATACAGGCAAGATGTGCTCCAGCAACATTTCTCTAGAGTGTTGTTGATATTTTTACTAAAATATTGATTAAAGTAATGATTTGATTATATGGAAAAATAAATCCCATATATTAACTTGATCAAGGGAAGAGTCTTATAATAACTTGATCAAGGAATAAAAATTACCACTCTCGAGATGGAAAATACATCCTCAATTCGCTTTGTAACTTGGTTAGGATGTATTTTCCTTCTGCCGAATGGCACTGTTATCAGGGTTGGGTAAACCGACTATCCAGAATTAAAGGGAATGGCTGGCAAAGTCGTGCGTGTTGAATGAGCCATGAGGCGAGCTGAGGGAGGGGGTTTGGTTTTGTGGGTGGTGCAAAATGGTGCTCGCTGAAAACATGTTGAAACTGCTTTTACAGTTCAAGCAACTAAAGAAGACTGTCATACAGATCTAAAATAGAAAGAATATTCAGTCGTGATTTTTGAGAAAAAAAAATACATTTTTTTATGGCAAGGGTACTGCTTGCTTTCCTATCAGCATGCGAATATTGCATGCTGATAGGAGCTAGATTAGAGCATGGTAAATCACACTGATAACCTTGGCTTATTGCATTAACAAAGGCGAGTCTCAATAGCAATGTTTATGATGTCACAATCCTAAGATGATGCAGCCTGCTTTATTTCCAGCTTTATGATGTATATTTTGCCCCCGAATTGATAATGGCGCCATCTTGTGAATGGGAAATACTTAGACCATTGGATACTTTCATAAAAAAATCAGATTTTAACTTTAATAATTGTTTTTTTTTATGCTAATCAAAATTTATCTTTTGTGAAAGAGTTGTCAACAGGATATTAAAATTCTCTTTTCTTGTTTATCACCAGTCACTGAAGCAATATGTTCACAGACATTTGACTACACTAAACCCGACACAAGTCAAGGATGGTGCCAAGCCCCACTGCGATCTCGAAAAGTAGCAGATCCCAGGCTCGAGGCCGACGTGGATGAAGCAGAAGTAAAAGGTGTGGCCATTGTTCCTGATCCAGATAACTCCAGGAGTGGTTTTCTCAAGGGCTTTGCTGTCAGTTACTCTTACGACAGGAACAAACTGAAGTGGTATTACCTGAAGGAAATGTTTGGCACTGGGTCTTTATATGCCATCAAGGTAACTTTTTAAGGGGTTACAGATTTCCAGGGGATGTATTAATATTAGGGCTCTAAAATTCAACATAGACATGACATTTTAATAATGTCGTGCCAAAATTAGAGATACATCTGCCCACCCATAATAGAATGTAAAATTTTTTTAAAAAAAATTAATGCAAATTCCAAGAAAAAAAAAGTTAGCATGAAAATCAATGTAGATTTCAATGTTCAGGGAGATATATTATCAATTAAGCATCATATTTTAATTTAAGTCATACTTACTACCAAATTTGCCGATCTACTTTGCAGACCATATTCATATCCTGCGTGCTTTAGTTGTAATATATATGCTCTGCAACCAATAGACAAGATACATGTAAGATGTGTATAACATGGATTAATTAAAACTGTCTGGCTGTTGCTTCAAAGATTTCTTCTTTGAAGTAACAGGAACTCAACATGGCTGGGTGGTGCTCAATTGGTTCGTCACGATATAGCTAAAACATTGTTGAAAGCGACGTTAAATTCTATTCACTCACTCCTTTTACAACATCCCGCTGAACTACCCTTCAAGTTCACTCTCAGTCTGTCCAGTCACCACATTGTGGGCTACCTGGCGAACTCTGTCTCTGAAATATAGGGGCCCTCGTTGGCCGAGTGGTCTGAGGCGCTTCGCTGGTGACCGCTATAGCCTCACACCACTGAACCGGCACGGGTTCGAGCCCATCTGGTCCATGTGTGAAAGTTTGTCAATTACTTGCCGAAGGGCGGTGGTTCTCTCCGGGTACTCCGGCTTCCTCCACCAACCAAACTGACTGTCACCATATGAGTGAAACAAACTTGAGTGTGACATTAAGCCAAATTCCGTCCCTCCTGTCTCTGAAATAATAACCAATCACATTCAGCAGGACCTGCAGGAGGGTGTGGTTTGGCACGCACCGCCTGACTATCTCCATCTGCATCTCACCAAGCAAATTTCAATGTTCCCACTTCGAACTAGCCATATATCAGACCATCAGGACTTCAGATTATCCTAATTTGAGCGCACCCTCTTTTCGGCATGACAAATTTTTTTTTGGCAGTGAAATGCGCCCAAATAGGGAAAACATTGAAAGTCCCCAAATAATTGATGAAGAATCTCCATGATCATAACATTGATTCTCATGTAATGCATGAAAAATATTTAAAATTTCTTTTTATTCATTTCTTTTTTTTTTTTAGAATGATTTTTTTTGTTCCTCTCTAATTTTGGTGCATCCTAATTTGGGCACAACATTTCATGTTGTATCAAGAGCTCTGAGGATACATGTAATCTAAGGCCCTGACCACCTTCAGTGTTCAAAGATCTTCTAAATACAATAAACATCACTGACCACGAAGTCAACTTTACAAAGTAGCCAATACATGTAAGTAACAGAAAACAGTACTTTGCTTAGTTCTCTTCACACTAAAATATACACAATTTTATAATGTATGATAAGTTGATAAAATGTTGAGTTTCTTCATAATAATTCTTACAAGGGAAATAAAATGTGATTATATGCAGTCTTTCATTTTAGAAAATAGCTGTGAATCACACTCATAAAATTTGAAAAATTATTTTAAGGAGTGTGATATCACTCTTCTTCAGGTTCTAACATAGGGAGGCTTAGATTTGATGAGTGCTGTTTTTCACACTCCTGTGTTGGAGTGTGATGGTGTGGGATTTTGATCACACTCAAAATTGAATGACTCTATATATTATATATGTCTACTAATATATCTGTTCAATTCATGCAAAGTGAAATGGCATAAAACATAGACACCGGTAATAAAATAGATGAAAAAAATATATAAAAGAGAGGCACTTGAAGAGGTGATCAAGTAGTCACTTAATTGTGCAAATCTCCGCCTGTTTACAGGTCAGTTCTATTTGATGGAGAGCTATGCAGGGATTCATACAAGTCAAAAATTTGAGTATTTTTTTACTCAAATAAGTGGATTCAGTTTTCGGTATTTTCTTCAATTTGAGTATTTCTTCAAATTTACCACCATTCTCAATGATTTTATATTGTTTCATCCCTTACAAATAATAGGCTATTGAGTTTTTGTCAAAACCTAAAAATAGTTAGTCAAATTCGGAGGTCTGAATTGAGTTTTCGAAGGAATTTTACCCCTGATTACCGGTGGTAAAAAGTGACTTGTATGAATCCCTGGCTATGCAGTACAGTCAATTCTCTTTATAACATTAATATGCTAATTTGTCCACTAATTATAAAGAAGTTCCACCATATAATGATTGCTCAGGAATTATACTAAACCAACCTTGTTGTTGATTTCAGCCCAGTTTAAGTTCGCGCATTTCAAAATGAAATTGGTTCAAATATCCATTAAATTACATGTACACTAGTTAAATGTATTTGTTTTATTTCTGTCTTTCACTACAGTATTTCAAAGGTGTCACTGCAAAGGAAATGCAGGCTGACTCAGCAACCCCTTACTACCGCATGTTTGTGAAAAGCTTTGAGCCGTTTTATATACGCATCCACGTTCTGGTTCATTATCCATTGAATGCTCCATGTATGAAACCAGAGGTACAAACTTCACAGTGTAAGTAGACTATTTTATCACGCTGACCATCGTAGCGGTTGAGATTATTATGTAATTCCGATTAGGGCTGTTCCATTTAAAAAGGTAGGCAGCGGGAGGGGCGGAAGGCAGCTTTGAATTATACCCCACCACCCATAGAAATTTTATTGGCCTTTCCAATGTTGTAACATGGATTGAAGGGAATTTCCTCCTATGACCCATAGAATATTAAGTGCCTTCCTGCCCTCCCATACCTTTTTAAATGGGACAGCCCTTACAAGGGAGCATGTGCTATTCTGAAAGTGGAAAAATTATCAAAATACCAGAAAATGCTGACATGACTGTTGGAATATCCCAACATCAAACTGTTTAGCCACAACAGGCATGAAATGACTTCATTGCTCATGTGACATTATGCTAAAGGTCAGGCAGAGAGTCATAGATTTATCTTGGCAATGTTGTTTTTTATCCCATCGGAATATATGCTGGATGGGATCATGTCGTCACTCTGTCCGGCTGGCTGGCTGGCTGGATGAACGACGTGACCGCTCTAAAAGGTGAACTGTTCCAGCTAGAGTCTTCAAATTTGGTATACTGCATTGTTGGGTGGTAAAGCACAAGCCTATTGAAATTGGGCACACTTAGTTGATTTTTGTGGTTTCCATGGCAACATAATAACAAAAAATATCCATATAACGACGTGACCGCTCTAAAAGGTGAACCGTTGCAGCTGGAGACTTCAAATTTGGTATACTGCATTGTTGGGTGGTAAAGCACAAGCCTATTGAAATTGGGCGCATTTAGTTGATTTTTGTGGTTTCCATGGCAACATAACAAAAAATATCCACATGGTGACGTGACCGCTCTCAAAGTTGAACCGTTGCAGCTAGAGACTTGAAATTTGGTATACAACATTGTTGGGTGGTAAAGCACAAGCCTATAAATTTGGGACATTTTGGTGGTTTTTGTGGTTTCCATGGCAACATAACAAAATACATCCACATGGGTCGACTGTGCATGCGCGATGAGTAGTAGTATAGAAAGGGCACGCGATCTCCCTATCCCTATAGGTGTGGCGCGGGATAGGGTGGAGCGAGAGACCTGGGGTTTTTGCTACCTGAGATTCCATGGGACAGGCTTGCACCCTACAGTAGAATGGGTCGACTGAGCATGCGCGATGAGTAGTATAGAAAGGGCACGCGATCTCCCTATCCCTATAAACTAAGCCATGGGGGTGAATGAACCCATGGAGGTGAATGAGCACTCGTATGATATAACTGGCGGGGGAATCCCCGCAGTACCGAACCGTGTTAGTTTTGAATTTTGTGTCGCCTTAAATGAAGGACAACATTTCCTTCAATTTTTCTATGAAATCATTCGATTCCACATCATATGATTTACCCTAAAGCTTTTGCATGAACCATATTTTATTTCAGAAGTATAATATGAAATAATCTCCGCAGTACTGAACCCCTGGGTTTTGAAATTCGTGTCATCTTAAATGAAGGACAACATTTCTATCAATTTTGCTATCAAATAATTGTATCTCACATCATATGATTTACCCTAAAACTTCTGCAGGAACCATTTGTGTCCACACCTGTAACTTACTATATTAATTACAACTGAGTATATGATTAGTTTCCTGAATTGAATTGAATTCCACCTTGTGTTTTTTCGGACTGACATGATGGCATGCAGTTGTCAGTGTGGTTGTTTCATGTACAGGGAGCTTTCTATTGCTTTCATGTCAGCACACCTACCACTACCCTCAAGGAGAGCATGTCCCCATCCCCAGGTCGCCGAGCCGCACCCTCTATCTCCCAAACTAGCCCTCACCCGACCTTCATATATTGTCTTTGAGCATATATACATGTATCTCCAATATGTCTTTGGTAGAAGCTGAAATTTGTGTGTTGTCTGCAATATTGGGATAATTGCAACTCCAAAAGGTTTCAATTTATCAGGCACAGACCCATGTTTTTGTATTTGGTAAATATGTCCCTTGTCTGTATAATACACCTGGGCCTATCGTACTATGCCTTTAACATTTTACATTAACCAACAATACATGTGAACATTTCCTTACACATAATAGAGAGCCACTTTAATGCTCCTCTTATCAGAGCGGGTGGGTGCCCTGCCCGGCAAGTTCACACTAGGCCGATGGGATCAAGTGTGGCCGTGGCCTCTAGTTATTCACATACTTATACAGGCCATGCCTTCTATTTGCATACAGGTATATGCCTATTTAATTCCGAGAGTATAACATTTTCAAAGTTGTTTTCAGTATTTTGAAAGACACATGGTGCCTAGTTTCCCATTTTTGTGGTGTTGCCAATGTTAGAGCATTGCTCATGCCTAACCTTGGTGAGATGTCACATGGGCGATGGTCTCATTTCGCGCCCTTCACAGATAGATAGTTCCATCTCGGGATGTCTGCAGGCCTGCAAGTGCCTCCTATATTTCCTATATTTTGAGTCATTCTTATATTTTCCTATATTACTCAAAACCTCCTATATGTATATTTCCTATATTTATGTCTCCCCCAACTATGTTGGGGGGAGACATCTAGTGTTTGTGCTGTCTGTCTGGATGGATGGATGGATGTCTGTCCATCCCCTTGCCTTGTCTGCAAGATATCTTGAGAACTACTGGATGGAATTTCACCAAACTTGGATGGAAGCTTCATTGGGATAGCCCCCTCATTTGATTAGGTTTTGGTGTATGTGCGTGCATTCATCCGTGTCCGGTGTCCGTCCGTCCGCCCATCTACTTGTACATGTATATACAGGCCTTGTCTGCAAGATATCTTGAGAACTACTGGACGGAATTTCACCCCACTTGAATGGAAGCTTCAGTGGGATAGCCCTCTCATTTGATTAGGTTTTGGTGTGTGTGCGTGCATTCATCCATGTCCGGTGTCCGTCCGTCCGTCCATCTACTTGTACATGTATATACAAGGCTTGTCTGCAAGATATCTGGAGAACTACTGGACGGAATTTCACCAAACTTGGATGGAAGCTTCATTGGGATAGCCCCCTCATTTGATTAGGTTTTGGTGTATGTGGGTGCATTCATCCGTGTCCGGTGTCCGTCCATCCGTCCATCTACTTGTACATGTATATCCAGGCCTTGTCTGCAAGATATCTTGAGAACTACTGGACAGAATCTCACCCCACTTGGATGGAAGCTACATGTACAGTGGGATAACCCCCTCATTTGATTAGGTTTTGGTGTGTGTGCATGCATTCATCCGTGTCCGGTGTCCGTCCGTCCGTCCATCTACTTGTACATGTATATACAGGCCTTGTCTGCAAGATATCTTGAGAACTACTGGACGAAATTTCACCACACTTGGATGGAAGGTTCAGTGCGATAGCCCCCTCATATGATTATGTTTTGGTGTGTGTGCGTGCATTCGTCCATGTCCGGTGTCCGTCCGTCCATCTACTTGTACATGTATATACAGGGCTTGTCTGCATGATATCTGGAGAACTACTGGACAGAATTTCACCCCACTTGGATGGAAGCTTCAGTGGGATAGCCCCCTCATTTGATTAGGTTTTGGTGTGTGTACGTGCATTCATCCATGTCCGGTGTCCGTCCGTCCGTCCATCTACTTGTACATGTATATACAGGGCTTGTCTGCAAGATATCTGGAGAACTACTGGATGGAATTTCACCAAACTTGGACGGAAGCTTCATTGGGATAACCCCCTCATTTGATTAGGTTTTGGTGTATGTGCGTGCATTCATCCGTGTCCGGTGTCCGTCCGTCCGTCCATCTACTTGTACATGTATATACAGGCCTTGTCTGCAAGATGTCTTGAGAACTACTGGACGGAATTTCACCCCACTTGGATGGAAGCTTCAGTGGGATAGCCCCCTCATTTGATTAGGTTTTGTTGTGTGTGCGTGCATTCATCCATGTCCGGTGTCCGTCCGTCCGTCCATCTACTTGCACATGTATATACAGGGCTTTTCTGCAAGATATCTGGAGAACTACTGGACGGAATTTCACCAAACTTGGACGGAAGCTTCATTGGGATAGCCCCCTCATTTGATTAGGGTTTGGTGTATGTGGGTGCATTCATCCGTGTCCAGTGTCCGTCCATCCGTCCATCTACTTGTACATGTATATACAGGCCTTGTCTGCAAGATATCTTGAGAACTACTGGACAGAATCTCACCCCACTTGGATGGAAGCTACAGTGGGATAACCCCCTCATTTGATTAGGTTTTGGTGTGTGTGCATGCATTCATCGGTGTCCGTCCGTCCGTCCATCTACTTGTACATGTATATACAGGCCTTGTCTGCAAGATATCTTGAGAACTACTGGACGGAATTTCACCACACTTGGATGGAAGCTTCAGTGCGATAGCCCCCTCATTTGATTATGTTTTGGTGTGTGTGCGTGCATTCGTCCATGTCCGGTGTCCGTCTGTCCGTCCATCTACTTGTACATGTATATACAGGGCTTGTCTGCATGATATCTGGAGAACTACTGGACAGAATTTCACCCCACTTGGATGGAAGCTTCAGTGGGATAGCCCCCTCGTTTGATTAGGTTTTGGTGTGTGTGCGTGCATGGATGTCCGGTGTCCGTCCGTCCGTCCATCTACTTGTACATGTATATACAGGGCTTGTCTGCACGATATCTTGAGAACTACTGGACGGAATCTCACCAAACTTGGATGGAAGCTACAGTGGGATAGCCCCCTCATTTGATTAGGTTTTGCTGTGTGTGCGTGCATTCATCCATGTCCGGTGTCCATCCGTCCATCCATCTACTTGTACATGTATATACAGGGCTTGTCTCAGGGCTCGAATTGGCGGCCTGCAAATTGCAATTTGCAGGCCAAATTTGAGGTGTTGCAGGCCATGTGAAAATTCGCCTGCAAAAAAAAAAAAAAAAAAAAAAAATTGCAGGTCATAATTTCTGTGGCAGAAATTGTTATTATCTTCTGTTCAGTGGATATTCTCGAGATCATTTTCGTCGACGGCATGTCAAAAAGGTAGAAAACTTTTCATCTTTTTCAACACAAAATACGTGGTCGAGTTCAGATCGATGGCAAAAGTAAATATGTTCAGGGGAGTCTACTCGCGCATTACTTGGAAATAGAGAACTGTTGTCTCCCTTTACTGTCCTTACGCATGCGTGTGCCGCTGTTCTAGGAATCCTATTTCCGAGACTGGCCAAAATGAACTGACAGATTAAAATGCCGGGCTGCCAAATAATGAAATAAATTGTGTGATGGCAAAAGTATCAACTGTACGATCGTGGGGGTTTAACGACTGGCTCAACATTACGAAAAAGGAGAAAAAAACCGGACATGATATTGTGACAGAAATGAACTGCTCGCTGTGTTCGAAGTACGAACGGCAAATTCAAACGGTGAGAAATTTTCAACAAGCTTGGATTAGCGGCACTCGTACAATCAAAAAAGATTGCGTGATCACACATTCGAAGGCAGAACCACATAAACGGGCGGAAACACTTGAACGTGATAGTTTCTACAGACAAAAAGGAGAAAATCCCGCGGCTCGAACAATAATTGGCCAGTCTCTCAACAAACTCAAGGAAGGTGAAAATGAAAGAATTTCGAAAATCTTATTCAAAAAATGCAGGTCAAATTTTGCAATTGCAGGTCATCTTGGATTTGACCTGCAAATTTTTTGGAAGGGGTTTTTTTTTTGCAGGTCATCTCTCATGCTCTAAAGCGAGCCCTGTGTCTGCAAGATATCTGGAGAACTACTGGACAGTATTTCACCAAACTTGGATGGAAGCTTCATTGGGATAGCCCCCTCATTTGACTAGGTTTTGGTGTGTGTGCATGCGCTCGTCCGGTGTCCGTCGATCCGCCCGTCCATCTGCTTGTACATGTATATACAGCCTTTGTCTGCAAGATATCTTGAGAACTATTGGATGGAATTTCA
>JAVTVY010041440.1:0-19125 GCA_036873755.1 Hanleya hanleyi | reverse complement strand
AGGTATTTGGTGTAGAGAGGGACCATCCTTGGTCCGAATGCGTCGTGTGAGGTGTCATTTTGTAGCTCTTGGGGTGTAGACCCCAATTTGAGGGATGTTCACGTCATCTGTGACGTCATTGGTGACGTCATCAGTACGGGTAGTAACCAAAGTGGACATTTTGGGGCTGTGAAAGGAAGGTATTTGGTGTAGAGAGGGACCATCCTTGGTCCGAATGCGTCGTATGAGGTGTCATATTGTAGCACCGCCCGCCAACGCCAAGCTTAACGCTTCAACGCCCTGGTGAAATAGCTCAGAAGTTCTGATTTTCTAGATATTCCATGGAATTGTCACTAATTCTTCGAAATGCAGTGACGCCCGTCAACGCTCGTGGTTACGACTTAACGCTCTTACATAACGCCTTGACGCCATGATATAGACCGGAGAGAGAACAACAACAACAACAAGGATGACACATGAGAGAACAACAACAACAAGAAGTTTTTTCATATAGTTTATTTTCCCCAATGTTACATCATACCCACGCTGGGGGAGCCGCGATGGGTATGTTTACAACTCAAGAAAAGTCTTGTCCAATCAGAGGCCGCCATTTGCATCTGTTATATTCCTTCTTGTCCGTTAGATGTATTTTCGGTTGCTCTTGTCTGTCGCCATTTCAGAAAGTTCCATCTTTGGCCATTGTCGCTCTGAACCGTTTATTCTAATCATCGTCGGGCAGGCCTGGATATTCTTCGGGCAGCATGTCCTGAAACAGTTGTTTGCGCATTCTGATCGCATTTTCCAGGGCCTCTGTGGATGGTAGCCCCATAGCCTCTTTCAAGTGACGCTTGGTCTTCATGATGGACCTGTGCGTGGGGTCGCCTTTCATTTCAAGCGGTAGTAAGGTATACTGTTCATAGATCGCCATGGCTGTTTTCCTGATGCGGGGTCGCATTTGGGTGTACGTCTGTTGTAAATTATCCTCTCCAGCGTGAAATTTTTGAAAAAGTACCATATATCCCCATATAGACCCATATACGGGTTATGGGGGTATAGGTCCAATGTTTGTCCCACTGCGAAACCTACTTCTATACATTTGCGGTATGGTTGTTTGGATTTGTTTTCTTAGTCTCGTCAAGACAAACATGATAGGAAGTGTCCCGGCACGAAACGGTGAATTTTTTAAAAAAAATTCGAGGTCTGTCTATAGCCCCATATAGACCCATATACTGGGGTATAAGCCCAATGTATGTATAAATCCATACTGGGTGGACATGTTGGAGTCTAGGTGAGTCCCTGGTGGTCCATTGGTGTCGTATGAGGTCTTATTTTGAAGCTCTCATGCAGGAGCACTTGACTACACTAATGGTTTGGACGTTGTCAATATTCTGCGCATGCGCAGCCTAGCCGTAGTATAGAAAGCAGGCATTTTTGTGGGTGTGTGTGGATGTGTTTGGGTTAGGGATGGGCTATTCACGGTTCGAATGGGTTGTGTGAGATATTAATGTGAAGCATATGTAATGGAGCATCTGATGGCGTGGATGTGGGTAGAAATAGGGTCATTCTGCGCATGCGCAGTCTGGCCGTAGTATAGAAAGCAGGCATTTTGGGGGGTATGTGGGTGTGTGTTTGGGGTAGAGATGGGCTATTCACGGTTCGAATGGGTCGTGGAAGGTGTCAAAGTGAAGCTTGTGTGGGTTAGAGTCAGAATGGTGTGGTTTTAAAGGTAAGTCGCGTCAATCTGCGCATCCGTAGTTGGTTGTAGTAAGTAAAGTGGACATTTTGGGGCAGTGAAGGAAGGTATTTGGTGTAGAGAGGGACCATCCTTGGTCCGAATGCGTCATGTGAGGTGTCATTTTGTAGCTCTTGGGGTGTATATCCCGATTTGAGGGGTGTTCACGTCATCTGTGACGTCATTGGTGACGTCATCAGTACGAGTAGTAGCCACAGTGGACATTTTGGAGCAGTGAAAGGAAGGTAACTATTTGGTGTAGAGAGGGACCATCCTTGGTCCGAATGCGTCGTATGAGGTGTCATATTGTAGCAACGCCCGCCAACGCCAAGCTTAACGCTTCAACGCCCTGGTGAAATAGCTCAGAAGTTCTGATTTTCTAGATATTCCATGGAATTGTCACTAATTCTTCGAAATCCAGTGACGCCCGTCAACGCTCGTAGTTACGCCTTAACGCTCTTACATAACGCCTTGACGCCATGATATAGACCGGAGAGAGAACAACAACAACAACAACAAGGATGAGACATGAGAGAACAACAACAACAAGAAGTTTTTTCATATAGTTTATTTTCCCCAATGTTACATCATACCCACGCTGGGGGATCCGCGTTGGGTATGTTTACAACTCAAGAAAACTCTTGTCCAATCAGAGGCCGCCATTTGCATCTGTTATATTCCTTCTTGTCCGTTAGATGTATTTTCGGTTGCTCTTGTCTGTCGCCATTTCAGAAAGTTCCATCTTCGGCCATGTTCGCTCTGAACCGTTTATTCTAATCATCGTCGGGCAGACCTGGATATTCTTCGGGTAGCATGTCCTGAAACAGTTGTTTGCGCATTCTGGTCGCATTTTCCAGGGCCTCGGTGGGTGGTAGTCCCATAGCCTCTTCCAAGTGACGCTTGGTCTTCATGATGGACCTGTGCGTGGGGTCGCCTTTCATTTCAAGCGGTAGTAAGGTATACTGTTCATAGATCGCCATGGCTGTTTTCCTGATCCGGGGGCAGATTTGGGTGTACGTCTGTTGTAAATTATCCTCTCCGGCGTGAATTTTTTGAAAAAGTACCACATAGCCCCATATAGACCCATATACGGATTATGGGGGTATAGGTCCAATGTTTGTCCCACTGGGAAACCTACTTCTATACATTTGCGGTATGGTTGTTTGGATTTGTTTTCTTAGTCTCGTCAAGACAAACATGATAGGAAGTGTCCCGGCACGAAACGGTGAAATTTTTGGAAAAAGTTCGAGGTCTGTCTATAGCCCCATATAGACCCATATACTGGGGTATAATTACAAGCGTCTAGTCCGTCATTCATAATCCAGCCGTCGTCCATTAGAGAATATCTATGTATAAATCCATACTTGGTGGACATGTTGGAGACTAGGTGAGTCCCTGGTGGTCCAATGGTGTCGTGTGAGGTCTTATTTTGAAGCTCTCATGCAGGAGCACTTGACTACACTAATGGTTCGTACGTTGTCAATATTCTGCGCATGCGCAGCCTGGCCGTAGTATAGAAAGCATGCATTTTGGGGGGTGTGTGTGGATGTGTTTGGGTTAGAGATGGGCTATTCACGGTTCGAATGGGTTGTGTGAGATATCAATGTGAAGCATATGTAATGGAGCATCTGATGGCGTGGATGTGGGGTAGAAATATGGTCATTCTGCGCATGCGCAGTCTGGCCGTAGTATAGAAAGCAGGCATTTTGAGGGGTATGTGGGTGTGTGTTTGGGGTAGAGATGGGCTATTCACGGTTCGAATGGGTCGTGGAAGGTGTCAAAGTGAAGCTTGTGTGGGTTAGAGTCAGAATGGTGTGGTTTTGAAGGCAAGTCGCGTCAATCTGCGCATGCGCAGTTGGTTGTAGTAAGTAAAGTGGACATTTTGGGGCAGTGAAGGAAGGTATTTGGTGTAGAGAGGGACCATCCTTGGTCCGAATGCGTCGTGTGAGGTGTCATTTTGTAGCTCTTGGGGTGTAGACCCCGATTTGAGGGATGTTCACGTCATCTGTGACGTCATTGGTGACGTCATCAGTACGAGTAGTAGCCAAAGTGGACATTTTGGGGCAGAGAAAGGAAGGTATGTGGTGTAGAGAGGGACCATCCTTGGTCCGAATGCGTCGTATGAGGTGTCATATTGTAGCAACGGCCGCCAACGCCAAGCTTAACGCTTCAACGCCCTGGTGAAATAGATCAGAAGTTCTGATTTTCTAGATATTCCATGGAATTGTCACTAATTCTTCGAAATGCACTGACGCCCGTCAACGCTCGTAGTTACGCCTTAACGCTCTTACATAACGCCTTGACGCCATGAGAGAGAACAACAACAACAACAAGGATGACACATGAGAGAACAACAACAACAAGAAGTTTTTTCATATGGTTTATTTTCCCCAATGTTACATCATACCCACGCTGGGGGAGCCGCGATGGGTATGTTTACAACTCAAGAAAAGTCTTGTCCAATCAGAGGCCGCCATTTGCATCTGTTATATTCCTTCTTGTCCGTTAGATGTATTTTCGGTTGCTCTTGTCTGTCGCCATTTCAGAAAGTTCCATCTTTGGCCATTGTCGCTCTGAACCGTTTATTCTAATCATCGTCGGGCAGGCCTGGATATTCTTCGGGTAGCATGTCCTGAAACAGTTGTTTGCGCATTCTGATCGCATTTTCCAGGGCCTCGGTGGGTGGTAGTCCCATAGCCTCTTCCAAGTGACGCTTGGTCTTCATGATGGACCTGTGCGTGGGGTCGCCTTTCATTTCAAGCGGTAGTAAGGTATACTGTTCATGGATCGCCATGGCTGTTTTCCTGATGCGGGGGCGCATTTGGGTGTACGTCTGTTGTAAATTATCCTCTCCGGCGTCCTCGATCGCTGCAGCGTAAGTATTGATAGCTGCTGTCACAATACGATTCCAGAAGGTAGGTTCTGCCTCGCTTTCCACGGACGTATGCTGACTATCTGAGGTCAAGCTCTCCGTATCACTAGATAGACTCTCAGCAATCTCTGTTTCGGTATCAGTCGATACACTCTCAGCAGTCTCTGTATCAGCATCCGCCTATGCGGACTCCTCGGAGTCTTCAGTCCCATGTATATTTTTCTGGTGTCGTATCATATCGTAATGTCTGGTGAACGTGCGTTCGCACTCAGAGCAAGTATAAGCCATGTTGACGGTTGAACGTCGACTGTGTATGTTTTTGGAAATACGCTCGCTCGTATAGACAGTAACGCCCATCAACGCTTAGCTTAACGCTTCAACGCCCTGGTGAATTAGCTCAGAAGCTCTGATTTCCATGGAATTGACACCAATTCATCGAAATGCAGCGACGCCCGTCAACGCCCGTCGTTACGCCTTAACGCTCGTTCCAACGCCTTAACACACTTTCTTAACGCTTTAACGTCGTTTAATGATGCGCTCGAACAAATGTTTCTTCGGACGTGCCGCCATCTTGAACCAGAAGGCAGACGCCGCCATCTTGGATATGTCCCATAATGCACCGGGTCAAAATTCTCACTTCTGATGGGTTGAGGGCAGCGCCCCACGCATCCGGAAGTGAGCGCCCCGCAAATGAGGCACTTTCCACTTTTCCTACGAGAGCTTCACACTGATACCCCACACGGTCCATTCGACCCGGGATGGTCAACCACTCAACAAACCTCCACGAATCCCTCAAAGGCCTGTTTTCTATACCACGACCAGACTGCGCATGCGCAAAATGATGAAAACGGACGATACATTAGTCCATTCGGATCCCACTCACTCACTCACTCACCGTCGTTAGTGCGTCCATGCGTTAAGACGGGCGTTGGGGATGCCTCACGGGCGTTGTGCACGCCTCACTCACTCACTCACTCACACGCGCGAGGGCGCCAACGCCCGGTGGTGGTGGTGGGAGCTCCCGTGTGGCAGAGCTGTTGGATCGGAGCTCTTGGAGCTCAAAGCGTGTGGAGCTCAGAGCTCGGAAGTGACATTTGCATGTGACCTCTGTGAGGTCACTTCCGCTTCCGTTCACGTGACCGGAACTGACCTTTGACCACTGCGCGCAATTTTTATCCGGTATTGTTGGCGCGCTTGACCTCAGATAGTCAGCATACGTCCGTGGAAAGTGATGCAGAACCTACCTTCTGGGGTCGTATTGTGACAGCAGCTATCAATACTTACGCTGCAGCGATCGAGGACGCCGGAGAGGATAATTTACAACAGACGTACACCCAAATGCGCCCCCGCATCAGGAAAACAGCCATGGCGATCTATGAACAGTATACCTTACTACCGCTTGAAATGAAAGGCGATCCCACGCACAGGTCCATCATGAAGACCAAGCCTCACTTGGAAGAGGCTATGGGACTACCACCCACCGAAGCCCTGGAAAATGCGATCAGAATGCGCAAACAACTGTTTCAGGACATGCTACCCGAAGAATATCCAGGTCTGCCCGACGATGATTAGAATAAACGATTCAGAGCGAACATGGCCAAAGATGGAACTTTCTGAAATGGCGACAGGCAAGAGCAACCGAAAATACATCTAACGGACAAGAAGGAATATAACAGAAGCAAATGGCGGCCTCTGATTGGACAAGAGTTTTCTTGAGTTGTAAACATACCCATCGCGGCTGTATGATGTAACATTGGGGAAAATAAACCATATGAAAACACTTATTGTTGTTGTTGTTCTCTCATGTGTCATCCTTGTTGTTGTTGTTGTTGTTCTCTCTCATGGCGTCAAGGCGTTATGTAAGAGCGTTAAGGCGTAACTACGAGCGTTGACGGGCATCATTGCATTTCGGAGAATTAGTGACAATTCCATGGAATATCTAGAAAATCAGAACTTCTGAGCTATTTCACCAGGGCGTTGAAGCGTTAAGCTTGGCGTTGGCGGGCGTTGCTACAATATGACACCTCATACGACGCATTCGGACCAAGGATGGTCCCTCTCTACACCAAATACCGTCCTTTCACTGCCCCCAAAATGTCCACTTTGGCTAATACTCGTACTGATGACGTCACCAATGACGTCACAGATGACGTGAACATCCCTCAAATCGGGGTCTACACCCCAAGAGCTACAAAATGACACCTCACACGACGCATTCGGACCAAGGATGGCCCCTCTCTACACCAAATACCTTCTTTCACTGCCCCAAAATGTCCACTTTACTTACTACAACCAACTGCGCATGCGCAGATTGACGCGACCTGCCTTTAAAACCACACAATTCTGACTCTAACCCTCACAAGCTTCACTTTGACACCTTCCACGACCCATTCGAACCGTGAATAGCCCATCTCTACCCCAAACACACACCCACATACCCCCAAAATGCCTGCTTTCTATACTACGGCCAGACTGCGCATGCGCAGAATGACCATATTTCTACCCCACATCCACGCCATCAGATGCTCCATTACGTATGCTTCACATTGATATCTAACACGACCCATTCGAACCGTGAAGAGCCCATCTCTAACCCAAAGACACCCACACACACGCCCAAAAATGCCTGCTTTCTATACTACGGCCAGGCTGCGCATGCGCAGAATATTGACAACGTACGAACCATTAGTGTAGTCAAGTGCTCCTGCATGAGAGCTTCAAAATAAGACCTCATATGACACCAGTGGACCACCAGGGACTCACCTAGACTCCAACATGTCCACCCAGTATGGATTTATACATACATTGGGCTTATACCCCAGTATATGGGTCTATATGGGGCTTTTTTTTCAAAAATTTCACCGTTTCGTGCCGGGACACTTCCTATCATGTTTGTCTTGACGAGACTAATAAAACAAATCCAAACAACCATACCGCAAATGTATAGAGGTAGGTTTCCCAGTGGGACAAACATTGGACCTATACCACCATAACCCGTATATGGGGCTATATGGTACTTTTTCAAAAATTTCACCGTTTCGTGCCGGGACACTTCCTATCGTGTTTGTCTTGACGAGACTAAGAAAACAAATCCAAACAACCATACCGCAAATGTCTAGAAGTAGGTTTCCCAGTGGGACAAACATTGGTCCTATACCCTTAGTATGGGATTATGTGGGTCTCCCTGAACTTTTTCCAAAGCTTTCAACGATTCGCTCCGCGACACTTCCTATCATGTTTGTCTTGACGAGACTAATAAAACGAGACCCCACAACCTATACCGCAAATGTCGAGAAGTAGGTTTCCCAGGATGGTCCTATACCCCCCATACCCCATATAGGCATTTTCCGTAATTTAGGATAAAGTCCGTGTTCCGTATTTTTTCAGGAAAATTTGTACATACACCCACCCTGGAACTAGGGGGAGATAACTCTATTGATAGGCAAGCCCCGTTAAGCCCGGCGACCTATATACCCCCCATACCCCATATAGGCATTTTCTCGGATTTTTCGATAAAGTCCGTGTTCCGTATCTTTTCAGAAAAAAATTTACATGCACCCATCCATGCTTGAAATATACTTCACTTTGATACCTCACTCGACCCAATCGGCCCACCAGGGACCCCCCTCGGTCCCAAAACGTCTATGGTGACAACGCTCAAATGGCCCCATTGGACCATTAGTGGCTCCCCTAGCTCCAAAACGTCTATGTTCATACCCTTTGGCCACCGCGCATGCGCAGAATGCCGATATTTCAACACCACACCCAGCCCATCAGATGCCCCTTCACGAATGCTTCACATTGATACCTCATACGACCCAATCGGCACAATAGGGACCCCTCTCGCCCCTGAAGATTGCCGGAGAATGCCGGAGAATTTGGGACTACTTTTTTTTCTCCGCGGAAGCTTTCTTCCGCGACCGCATCACCGCGGATGAATACAAAGGTCAAAGAACTATTTTTGACCTGCAAAAATTGGAACTCTACTTTATTCGGAGGTATTTTTTGGTCACAAGTCTGGTGGCGCCCTCTGGCGACTATCTTCGGAAAAATTGTTCAAACAGAGTTATCTGCCCTTAAATCGGAAAGAGTTTCCACTTACTATACTACTGGCGTATCACGTTGGGCACACCGGTTCTCGTCACGTTGAGCTCGATGAATACTTGCATGGGTGACCGGGTGCTGTGCTGGTTGGGCTGATCAGTGTTCAGGATAATAGGAACTGTGGACACTTTCGTATTCTGGCACATGTAGGCACCGTCGTGAAAAATATGGAAAACGACGTTAAATCCAACTCACTTACTCCATCAAGGATGAGTCTAAATGGAGATGTATAACATGTCAACGATAAGGAGAATCAGCCACAGAATGCCAGCGAGTTATGGCAAGCCGTTTCACTATTTAATCGGTTATTTGACATACGTGAAACAGTTCTGCCTCTATGTCAAGAAGATTTCAGCACCTGTGTAAAAGCATTCATGCCACATAGTTGAACAGTTTCGATCGATGTGGAACAGTTTTATACATATGCAAATTCTTTATACACAGCAGAAGTAGTTTAATTATTTAGGTTCAAACCTTTTCCAAATATGTCTATTTGGAATATATAGAATATACGTGTTTAGAATTTGATGATAATAGTCGCTCGCCTTATGGACTAGAAATTTTGTATGGTCGAAGGCTGGTTACTGGATGTCGAATCTGACGATTCAGCGAATATATGATGTGGCACCAATGATAGTCCCATATTTGATTGCCTGTTGATGTACTAAACAGAACAACTACCATTTTTTGTACAGGTTATCCAGCCAGGTGATCAAGATTTGTTTCAAGCAAATCTCTCCTGTATTGTTCTTGTATAGAAGGTCAAAAACCGTACCACGAGATAAACCTTTGCACGTGTGGATCAAGAGTTTCACAGTTCTGTGTACTGCAAGTTCATAGCATAATAAATCACGTATCATACAAATTATCCGATATTTACATGGTATGTGGCGGGGAGAAAGGATCGATCACAATAACCATATCAGTAAATGTCGGAATCTCCTACTGACCGATAACTGTTTATCTGAAGCTGATTCACCCAACCCATATATTACATCCACTCAGTGTATTGATGATGTTGGCAATGTAAAACCTAACGGCGGTATACAAGACCGGTCAAATCTTTACGGCATATGAACATTCACAAAAGAGTGATAGTCAGACGTAAAAAAATCAATTATCTCTCGTAGCAGATTATCTGTGTATCAATGTTAATATACAATTACAACAAACTATCACAATCTATAAACTGTCGTGTCAAAGGTGGGGCGAATGTGAGCTCAAATCATGCCAACTGGTAATATATCCTCACGACAATATCGTTTCCAATTCAAACAAGTGTCAAACATTGATTTGTCGCTGCGCTGACAAGGCCGTTGGTCGATTAAGAAGAGCACAGCTGTAATATGGGTCGATAGGATATACTGTCTCAAGACTACCGTTCAGCAAAAATTTTGCCCTGAGTAGGAGCTTAACCTAGTTCCCGTTTAATCCATAAGAATAAAACCGTAATACTCCATATTATCTATTTACAGAAACTTAGTGGCGATTCCCAACGAGAATATTCATTCACTTTCACGATAGGAAATCAACATAGCATATATCCTTTTCAATGGAGGAATATTGTTTGTGTTTGACTGTAGTTAGGCAGTCGTATAATTTTATCGTCAAATACTAAGCATCAGATCCAGCATTCAGCAGCTAGTCAATGTTCCATAAAAAAATCATGAATATCACGTTTTTATATTAATACATCGCAGAGCTACAGTGCACAATGTAAGTAATAGCCTACATACAAAAGCTCTTGATGGATGTTTGGGCTACGTCACCAATTGCTATCGGATGCCATTTTTTCAGTTTTTGAAGGATTAAAGCTATAGTCTCAAAATTCATATAACTTATGCAACTGTTGATTGACTAGAAGCCTATCCCAGTTGACTGACCTTAACTCATTATTTCAAGGTCATGTACTGTTTACAATGATATAACATGATATTTATTTTATCAGGGTCGGATCTATTTCGTACAATACTTCATGAAAGGTTATATCTACATTGTCCAAACTTATACCCCATATGTATACCTGGACCTGAAGTCTATTAAATAGCCCTGACCTTGACCTATTTTCTGAAGGTCAAATTCCATATGTTAAGTCGAAGATCTCCGAATTCATCATCCATATGCAATAAACTTAGTATAAACCGAAAATTGTTGAAGATGACTGACCTTGATCCATATTTTCAAGATCAAATCACTAGATATGACTATGAGTTATATAGAAGAGTATATTTAGCGCTAAGAATTTGATCATGCTCTACAACTCCAGCGCCATATTTTTTCCATCAATCGTGGTACAAGCTGACCTGTCTCAACTTCCTATGTACTTTTAAAGTGAGAGAACTACAGTCAACCCTTATAGATCACATAACCTACATGATGTTGTCAAAGTTCTAAAAATGCATCTGCGTGATTGCTGGGTGTAGATATTAAATGATAACCGATGGGTGTTGGAGCCCATTGGGCTATTTTTTTTTTTTTTTTTTTTTTTTTTTTTAGTTCTTGCACTCCTAAACGGCTTGACAGGTGTCTGTCAATTTGGGCAGATTTGGGTACAATTTTAGCATTAGATAAAGGGGTATCATTAGTGCAAACAGGAATGGAATTTCTGCAAATGTCATTGTTTCCCCTGCAGTATTCTTGATTATAAAATCGTCACAAAGAATCAAATGTAAATGTTACTGGTTTAGAAACCGATGCCCTATATTCTTACTAGCCAGCATATTATCTTACAAGGGGTAGTTATACATGTCAGTAAAGTTGAATTGAGTCTGCAATGTCGATCGCTATGGATTTAATATGTAGGTCATATGGGAGTGTATCTGCCTGTACAGTGGGCAATTTCACATTTAGAGAGTTTAATTCTTAACTGTGATTTAAATAAACTTGATTCTTTGTGGATGGTAACCGAGACAGAGGATTGAGGACAGTAAACAAGGGCAAATCACCATCTGAACCACGGGTTTTATGCTAGTACCCCTAATTATTGACAGAAACTTAACGTGATGATGTGGTCCCATCTACACTAAAGGGTGATGACCTAAATTTACAGTCATTGCTCATCACGCCTCAGCGGTGATGGCCATCATGTTTAAAGGTGATCATAACACCAGCGGTGCTACAACTCCTCAGCCCCTTAACAGTCTAGACCAAGATGTTTTATGGGTGTAGAAGTTTGGATAAATAGCAGTGAGTTATGGCATGCGAAAAGCAAACCCAAGCCACAACTCAAGACAGATGAATGGATGGATACACTGACACACGGACGGACAGACAGTCGGAATCCAGTATACCCTCAACTATGTACAGGGGTATAAAAAGTGACAAGGTATCCACATATCTACAGGGGGAAAAAACATGTACAGTTGTGATCTTATTGCCCTGGCTTGAAACTAAGTGTCGGACTGGTCTTTTGTCCATTTGTCCTCTGTTTATCTGTTGCCCCATATCCTGTCAAGCAGTTGATGTTAACGTGAAATAAACAATTATTATTAAAAAATATTCACAATATTATTCACAATTCACCCCATGTTTTATATATTTTTAAGAAAAAAAATATAATTTTTTTAAATGTTACACATGGCCCATGGGATGAAAGAAATAACTACAACCGGCTAGAGTTACTGAGCTGTATCACGATGGGATGGGATTTCCGGCTAAATATCAGAAGTGAAATTCCCCACAGTATCTCTATGTAATTTGTGCATTTTTATTCTGAAATTCGAAGGAAATCTATTCAGAATCAAAACAAACCTCCAATACCTCACATGTTATTTTCATAGTGCCTAGTCACAATGTTACAACATTGCAAGCCCAACGTCATTGTGCTTTGAAAAAAAAAAAAAAAAACCCACGTGAGGTATTGGAGATTTTCTTTGATCCTGAACAGATTTCCTTCAAATTTCAGAATAAAAATGCACAAATTACATATAGATACTGTGGAGAATTTCACTTCTCGAAGAAAAACTGGCTCCGATAGCCGAAAATCACATCCCATCATAATGTGAGATAGAAACTCCCCTGACGAATCTCCGTTGGTAATGCATTAGCGTCAGTGCAACAACAACAACAACGACGGCGATGATCTTTGTGTTGATTTATTGGGTTGGTCATACCTTTCGCTATCTTCCATGAAGTATATTTTAGAGGACTTGTTATGCGAGACACCGCTTGTACTGGCCGACGACCACAGTTCACTTTACAACTGAAAACTCAACTTCATCATCGGATGTGTTGGCAGGAAGCACAAACACATGGCACTACTTTCGTTTTTGACTACTTTCGTTTTTGACAGTATCTCACAGGTTCCTACAATTCTGTTACAAGACAAAGTACAAGTTGCCCTTTTCCGATAAAACAGGCGTTTATTATCGTTCAAATCCATTCTGAGAACTTTTAGACGAAATAACAGGTCGATTTTCACAGTTTTAATATCGGACTATTTTTTTCTCAACAGCGTAGGGATACGACAATTAGTCTGGGAATACAGTACCACTGAATATGCAGAGGAATATAGACTTCTAGACCAAACCAATGACCAGTCATTCACTACACTGAACCAATGGCTGAAATACGACTTTACTTTGGAGCTCTTGATTGGCTACAAGCTAGTAAGAGTACTATGTAAATCAGTATAATATTAGGGATAATGTATGCATACTTGTAGATCCGTTTTTAGGAGACTGGAAAATGGTAGAAAAATAAAAAAAATGTAAAAAAATAATTAACGACCGGTTAGACCTGAAAGTCTCAAAGGCACAAGTAAAAAATAAAAGGATCATAACCTGTAAGTTTCATGAACTTCCTAGAAATAGTTATCGAGATACAGCTCGGACAGACACATCCCCAGGGCCACAACAATACTCCTGAGCCCGTAGGGCTGAGGAGTAAAAAAGGGTGATGGCTCTACTCATCACCTTTTCGGGATGATAGTTATCATCGTTTTTCTGGCTGTGTATGTCAAGAAGATTTCAACACCTGTGTAAAAGAATTACACTAATGTATAAAAATGCGCATTCCTTTTACATAGTTGAACAGTTTCGACAGATGTGGAAAAGTTTTATACATATGCAAAATAGTTAATTTATTTAAGTGCACACCTTTTCCAAATATGTCTATTTGGAATATATAGAATATACTTGAAAATAATTTGATGATAATAGTCGATCGCTTTATAGACTAGAGCTTTTGTATTCTTGATTATAAAATTGTCACAAAGAAGCAATTTCTACACAGTTTAATTCTTAACTGTGATAAAGTCAAACTTGATTCTTTGTGGATGGTACCCGAGACAGATCCCAGAGGACTGGGGACATCTGAACCACGGGTTTTATGCTAGTGCCCCTAATTATCGACGGAAACCTACGCTAAATTCGCAGGCAGATGGCAATAAGAGAATAATCGCTGACATCAGCCAGCAAAATCCACCGTTTGAATCGGCATCGTGTCAAGAGCTTCATGTAGTCGGCAATTTGATTCTAAGAAGTTCAACTTTAACTTCCTCGAAATATGTCGATTCGTTAATTGTTTGGCTCTGATTATAGTATACGCCGGTCTCGACATATTGGAACGCAGCTACTTGCATGAAACATATAATCGTGATTGTTATGTAAACAATTCACTTTGTGTTAACTGATACATCGGGTGGTATTTGTCTGGTTCATTTGAAATACGTAGAGTGATTTTGGGATGAATATAGAGTTCAAGTAGACTCTTGCTACTGTATATTCAGTGAATAAAATGAACATCCATAAAATAATTCCCTTGGTAACTTGCTGCTAAGGTAAATGTTTTTTCTGTAAATATATTTTTCTGAAATCCAACATTGTACATGATGCCACAAGCCACCAATGTAATAAACTGTGAAGAAAACATGTTCGCATAGCTCACTAAACAATATAGTGAAGAATATCTAAAGTCTCCGAAAATCCGAAACTTTGACAGAACAGTGTAGTTCTGTCGAATCAGATTTATTCATGAGTATAACTTTTGACGGTTACCTGTTTTCTTGAGCTTTGGTCAACAATCAACCTGTATTGGAATTCGAATAGTGGACCATTTGAGATGAATTACCATTAATCTATGGGAATTCCTGGAAACGCCAATGCTAATGAAAAAAACCGTTTGAAGTCAGTCGATATTCCTTCGTTCGAACATCACTAATTGGCGTAAAACTCCATGTTATGTTACTCTCAAGATTTTATTTCGAAGAAATCTGACTGAATTCCTTTTTGTTTTTCGGAAATGCCGCTTCCAATCGCTTCAATTGTATCGTGAGAACTTCCCACGATTGATCGCCTCCAACAAGTAATAAAGCTAAGGAACTTGGATGACGGGTTATGGTTTTTACCTAATGGAGTAAACGAAATTCCTCAACACGCCACTCTGACGTATGCATTCATGAAACTCTCCCTTGTGGCACTTGTTCAGAGGATTAAATTCCACACAATTACAAAAAGTACAAAGCAACAATTGAATGTGTGAACAGTATATGTTCACACATTCAATTGTTGCCTTGTACGTTTGTAATTGTGTAAATAGCATTTTTGTTGTTTCCTTTCTCACTGTATTGTACTTTCGAATGTTTGGCTGAGTTGATTTCACCTACATGTATGTATGTGAACGTAACTGTACCCGCGCACAGTGCATTGACCACTCTCTGAAGATGAAGACAGTTGTCTTTGTAAGCTAAGAGAATAAACTATGTATCGTATTGTAGTAGTCGCTTTATATATTTTGAGTTTAGTTAAACCGCTCCGCTCTAAAATATTTACAATATTTCAACCGAGATTTTTCAAAACCTTTTTACTCCTTACTTCTTACTAAAAGATTGTTATGACAGCCGGTTGCTATGGACGATAATCTCTATAATTCTATAATGAAGGAATTATTTGAAATTATTTGGTCTTTCCAAACATTACATGTTAGGAAAAATATTTCACTCTTCAAGGAAAAAAAATCTACTCGGAGGGTTTGACATCCCCTAAAATATTATCTGAGAGATGATCCGTGGTTTCATGCTGATGCTGCGGTTGACTTTAGATTTCCTGTGCAACATTCGGTGTGCCCGGTTCAGGCCCGACATCATACGCGATGAAGGCATGGTCATAGGTGTACACGGAGGAGAGTTGCCCAAGGAGTTAGTTGATTCAACGTGTAGATTTCGATATAGTTCTCTCGACAATCTAATCTTATACACAAAATTTGGTATGCTGAGAGAAAAATACAGATCACATCAGGCTATTTATAGAGATGGTTCTAAAGATTGTGAGAGAGTAGCATGTGCTACTACATATATCTTTAGTTCCAAAACTAAAACCTGTCGACTGTCAGGTAAAAGTTCGATATTCACTGCAGAAGCAAAAGCTATATTGTCGGCTTTGGAAGGTATTGGGTCCACTAAAATGAAAAAAATATGTCATATTTTCAGATTCACTGTCATGACTGCAAGCCATTAAAAGTGGATCTTGAACTCATCCCACTATCTTGAATATTCTACAATTATATGAATAGATTTGACCAACAGATTGATACTGTGTTTTGTTGGTTGCATAGTCACGTTGGCTTCAAAGGTAATACTTAGGCTGATAGAATGGCTAAGGCAGCCCCAGATAATAAGGTTGATCCTGTTGAAATCCCATATAGCGATTTCAGACCCTCTATCTGTACGTATGTGAGAAAGCTGTTTCAATCTTTATGAGATGCTGTGAATAATAACAAACTTCGGGAGTTCAAAAAAACTGTAGGCTAAACTCATCTGAACAGCCAGAAACGTTTCGATGAAGCCATGATCAGGCGATGCAGAATCGGCCATACACGATTAACTCACAAACATTTACTAAAAAAAAGAGCCAGTCCCAAGGTGTGTTCCATTCCACGTAGATCTCACAGTGAAACATATTCTTATCGACTGTGTAGATTGTAAGATTGTAAGAGATTCTTTTTATCAATCAACTACTTTCTTTTTGGTTGGGTGAGCCGGGACTGTGTCTTAGGTTAGTTGAGAGAAATCGGTTTGTTGCATAAGTTTTAATGTGTTGGATGAACCGTGCGTAAAATAACCATTGAGCACGCCTATGAAAACATTATTTCTATTATACTGCACTACTCAAATTGATTATCAACAAAGATTATAATGATAGGATAAAAAATTATTTAAACTTCTCATTTAAAACAAAACTCGTCCACTGATGTTGGGGCGATGCTTCCGTCTCGGTTGACATCGTGGATATGTGCCTATTTGTGTGAGAGAGAGAGAGAGAGAGAATTAAGGTTTAACGTCACATTCAGCAATATTTCAGCTATATAGCGACGATGAAACAAAATTCTAAGGATTCACTTCAACAACTCAGTAAACTATTGCATAAAAACTGGTACAAATATTAAATTTGTACAACAAACCAATCTCTCTCAAATAATTTAAAATACAATCTTCTTTTACTCGGCTAAAAAGATCTTCCAGCGTAGCTGCTCGATAAAAAGTATCTCTTACTGTGCCTCGAAAGAGTGACGTGAAGAGATTTCCCATGCGCTGCCCATACAGATAACTTTAGAACAAAATTTGTGCCATACATTTTCCATACATGTCCATAGTTGCCAAATGCGGAGGCGTTTTTAGTTTCAATACATCCATATATTTCCCATACATTTTTAGGTTAACAGTCCTTGAAATTTTTTTCAAGTTGATGTATGGGGTATGTGCGGAAAATTGTTTTTACCATACATTCCCATACCCATACATTTTCCATACGTTTCCCATACATTGTCCATACATTTTATTTTGGTAAGGGATAACACCACCCTACTGTTATTTGCACATACTGGCAAATCGTTCATGTAAAGGGTAAAAAGAAGAGCTCCCAAGATGGAGCCATGATGGACACCATGATCAATTACCATTGGTGAGACAGAACCTCGTTACACACTAACTGTGATCTGTCTTCTAAATAGGCATAACTAGTTTATTTCAGTCCCCTTTACTCCTATTTGGTGGAGTTTTTGGAGCAATATAGTTCTGTCAATGGTAACGAATGCCCTTTTCAGGTCTAGATATATAGCACCTGTTAATTAGTAGACTATTTTTCATGTTTTCATGTTAATAATCTGTTACATCGATTAAGGCTGTTGTAGTCGAGTGTTTAGGTTTAAAGCTAGATAGAGAGAGAGAGAGAGAGAGAAAAAGAGATAGAGAGGGAGGGAGGGAGAGAGAGAGAGGGAGGGAGAGAGAGAGAGAAAGAAGGTTTAGCGTCGCATTCAGCAATATTTCAGCTATATAGCGACGATCAAACAAAATTCTAAGTATTCAATTCAACAACTCAGTAAACTAATGCGTTAAAACAGGTTCAAACATTAAAATTTGTACAACAAACCAATCTCTCTCAAATAATCTAAAATACAACCCTCTTTTACTCGACTAAAAAGATCTTCCAGCGTAATTGCTCGATAAAAAGTATCTCTTACAATCTTAAAATCTATGCAGTCTATGAGAATATGTTTCACCGTGAGATCTTCATGACATGGAATACACATTGGGACCGGCTCCCGTTTTAGTAAATATTAGTGGGTTAACCATGTATGACCGATCCTGCATCGTCTAAAATCATGGCCTGATCGAAACGTTTCTGACTGTTCATATGCGTATAACCAACAGTTTTTTTTAACTCGTGAAGTTTGTTATTATCCATAGTATCCCATAAAGATTGAAACAGCTTTCTTACATAAGCGCAGATAGATGGTCTGAAATCGCTGTATGGGATTCCAACAGGATCAACTTCTTCATCTAGAGCTGCTTTAGCCAATCTATCAGCTTCAGTATTGCCTTTGATGTCAACGTGACTAGGCACCCAACAAAACACAATATCTATATGTTGATCAAATCTAGTGTCATATAATTGTAGAATTTTCAAGATGGTGGGATGAGTTGAATTTCCACTTTTAATTGCTTTAAGGCATGATAGTGAATCTGAGAATATGACATTTTTTCCTTCTAGTGGATCCAATTACAAGCGTCTAGTCCGTCATTCATAATCCAGCCGTCGTCCATTAGAAAATATCCGCGTCCATAATCCAAAGACCTATTCCATTTCCATATAACAGTATTAGTATTAGCACCAAATTCAAAAACACAAAAGTATACATAAACATAGGCTTGTTTCCTGCAAGAGAGAAGCGGTCAACAATTTTCAATGATGCCGGCAAGACATCATGATGTTCCAAAATATCAAATCCGTATCGCTGATCAGTATTCTTAATCCATAATATTCGCTATAGAGTCGTCATCTAAAAAAAAGATGTATCTCAGTCACGCTTTGATTGTGACTGTTCATATGAGTACCATGAGGATCTTGAAGTACATGGGTTCATACGGCCCCTAGCCCCAAGTTAAGCGGAATTAGACACAAGTTACGAAACGTAGCGCCATAGATCTTGCACGCTACGTTCG
>JAVTVY010041439.1:0-18991 GCA_036873755.1 Hanleya hanleyi | reverse complement strand
AAGGAAAACATTTGATCAGCAATCTTCCGGTAAAAGTGACTTCAGGCAAAACAAATCTGCTTACTCAGCCAGCAAAGCAGAAAATCCAAGTGACAGTGATTCCTGGAGCCACATTCCTTTGCAAGTGTATGGGTGTCTTGATGGTAGAGAGGCTGTTTTTCTACTGGACACAGGTGCAAGCCTGTCAATTATTTCAAAGGATGCTTGTGACCCAACAAACCCGATTGTAACTACAAATGTTACACCACTAGCTTCATCGGTGACAGGTGAAACCCTGCATTTCCTCGGGAAATACAGGGCACAGATAGACTTTGGTGGCAAAACTGTAACACAGGAGTTATGGGTGACAGAGAAACCAAAACCCTGTATATTAGGAACAGATTTCCTACTACGTAATGAAGTTGAAATAAAATTCAACAAAACAGGTATTGAAGTGCAGATAGGGAAACAACGTCTGGAGGCGGAAAAGGAGCCGAAAAAGGGTATGCTCGCTGTTGTGGCCCGAGAGCAAACTACCATACCTCCTGGAAGTGTGTGCCTCATCATGGCAAAAGCTCCGGTGATTCGGGATACTGAAGGGTTAGTCCTAGGAGGAATGTCAACCAGGGATAATGCTAATTTCCTGGTTGCCAGAAGTCTGGTGAAAACGAATGATGGTTCATTCCCATTGAACATTATGAATTTAGGGAGTGAAGCTCTACAGATACACTCTGGCATGAAGGTCGGAAACTTCGAAGTGGTCACTGATGGTGATGTGGCTGTAGAGAATGCTCAAGGGGAATCAAAAAGTGTGTTCACCGTGCCGAATAAAGGCATCACCAGTACAGTTACTGTGCCACAAGAGAAAGAACCTCTGAATGACGAGAAGATACAGCGGCTAAATGATCTTCTTGAAGAATTCTCCGACATCATGCAAGAAGACCGGTATGGCAAAACTAACGTTGCTAAGCACCATATCAGAACAGGGGATGCACATCCAGTAAGGGTGCCACCCAGACGGTTACCTCCAGTACAACGCGAGTCCGTGAGACAACAGGTTTCGGAGATGTTGGAAAATGACGTCATCCGTCCATCTACTAGTCCGTGGGCTGCACCCATTGTGCTAGTAAAGAAGAAAGATGGAGGAGAGAGATTTTGTTTGGATTATCGTGGCCTGAATGCCATTACTAAGGCTGAAGTGTATCCGTTGCCACGCATCGATGACACGCTCGATGCTTTGGCAGGTTCCCGATATTTCACCACACTTGATCTACGTGCTGGTTATTGGCAAATTGAGGTGAATGAGGAAGATCGCGAGAAAACTGCGTTCGTCACAAATGAAGGCCAGTATGAGTTCAATGTTATGCCGTTCGGATTAGTCAACGGACCAAGCTCGTTTCAAAGGCTGATGAATGTGGTATTGGCAGGACTTCAGTGGCAACAATGTCTTGTCTACCTCGATGATATAATCATTTTTTCGGCAACATTTGACGACCATCTTAGGCGACTGAGAGAGGTGTTTTCTCGACTGAGAAATGCCAATCTGCGGCTCAAGAGATCCAAGTGTACGTTTTGTCAACCAGAAGTAAAATATCTTGGGCATATCGTGTCGGCCTTAGGTGTACGTCCTGACCCAGCAAAGGTAGCAGCTGTGAAGAGCTTTCCAAGACCAACAGGTGTGAAGGAGCTCCGTAGCTTCTTGGGACTCGCGTCCTATTATCGCCGCTTTGTACCAGATTTCGCGCGAGTTGCCGCTCCCCTCAGTAAGTTGACAGGAAAAGTCAAATTCCATTGGTCACGTGAAGCAGAGGAGAGTTTTGATCAACTGAGAGCTCTACTAACGGAGTCGTCACTGTTATGCCACCCAAACTTTCAACAGCCATTCGTTCTGATGACCGACGCCAGCGACGAAGGACTGGGAGCAGTCTTGAGTCAACCGGTAGATGGAGTTGAACATGTCGTCGCCTATGGCAGCCGCACTTTGCAGAAAAGTGAAAAGAACTACACAGTGACGGAGAAGGAGGCTTTGGCCATCGTGTGGGCAATCAAACAGTTCCGGTGTTACTTGTATGGTCAAGCATTCGTGATCTATACTGACCATAACCCTCTGAAGTGGTTGAAATCCCTCAAGAACCCGACCGGAAGGCTTGGTCGCTGGGTTATGCTCCTCCAGGAGTACAACTTCGAGGTACGATACCGATGTGGGCAGGTGAATCAAAATGCGGACGCATTATCTCGTTCTCCTCTGAAAGGAGACGAGATCAACCTGATAACTGTGGAAAACCTTAAGGAGGCCCAACAGCAGGATTCTTACTGCAAACTGTTGTTTGACTTTTTCAGTGGAAAATTGCCAGTAGACAAAGTGAGTGAACGCAGAGTGAAACAGCAGTCGGAATCTGTCGAAATTCTTAGTGGTGTCCTCTATCGAAAGTCTACACATCCGCGTTTCAGCCCAAGGCCTGTAATCCCAGAATGCTTGAGAGAGGAGATCATGCGGTCTTGCCACGACTCGCCACTGGCAGGCCATCTTGGTGTTCGACGGACTCTACATCGTGTTTGTGCGCGGTACTGGTGGCCAGGGATGGCTAGGACAGTTAAATGGTGGTGCAAATCTTGCATCGAATGTGAACGTCGTCGGCGCCCACCGAGGATTGTGAGAGCGCCACTACATCCGCTGCCAGTCGGGAAACCCTTTGATAGAGTTGCCGTGGATATAATAGGACCACTACCAACAACAGAAGGAGGTTATAAGTATATAACTGTCTTTGCCGATTATCTGACTAAATGGGTCGAGGCCTTCCCCAGTGTTCGAATCGATGCAGAGACAATTGCAACTATGCTAGTTGAAGAAGTTATCAGTCGCCATGGAGCTCCCAGGACTTTGCTATCTGATCGTGGCTCTAACTTTCTTTCGAAGCTTGTGCAGGAAGTCTGCAAGTTGTTTGACATCAAAAAAGTGTACACAACTTCGTACCACCCTCAAACAGATGGGCAAGTAGAAAGATTCAATCAAACATTGGAGGCCATCATGTCTAAGTACATCAATGAGCACCAGAAAGACTGGGATAGGTGGTTGCCTTATGCTTTGTGCGCGTACAGAACAGCTGTTCACGAGTCAACGGGTTACACGCCGTTCATGCTGATGTATGGTCGTGAAGCAGTCATGCCCGACGATGTTCCACTTGTTTCTGGCTCAATGAGTGAGACCACTACCAACTCCAAGGATGCGGCATCTGGCTATGTGAATGATGTGGTGGAACGATTACATGGTGTACAGGAGACTGCACGAGACAACATTAAGTTGTCCCAACAGAAATCCAAGAAACTGTATGACAGACGTTCACGCGTTGTAGTGTACCAGCCAGGAGACACTGTTTGGCTTCACGTGCCAGCTGTGAAGCGAGGACAGGTGAAAAAGTTGAGTAGACTCTGGAGAGGCCCGTGTACAGTTGTGAAGCGCTTGTCGGAAGTGAACTATGATATCGAACAGATCACTGCACAAGGCAAAACCAAAGCCTACAGAGTACATGTGAATCGTCTGAAGCCTGGACTTCCACGTGAGAAAAACTCTGTTCAGACAACTGAACATATTGATTCTTCTTCGTCAGACGATGATTTCGAGGACGATGTGATATTCGAGGATGACAGCGAACTGTCAGCAGGTGTTGTTGGTCAAGCAGCAACACCCACTTTAGCTCCACCTGCGCCACGCATGGGACCGTATAGTTTGAGACCCAGAGCAGGTCGCCACGTGGTTCCGTCTAAGGACGGGGGAGTGTGGAGAGATAAGTTCGTTTACTATTGATCCGTTGCGTTCCGGATTCGGACCCGCTTTTAGAAAATCACCTTTTCTGACAGGAGAGTTCCGACAGCATGGCGTGATTTAGCAGACGTGAATTGTTGTGTTCTGAGTGCGCGTTGGCCCGGTAAACTGTGTGAAATGGCCGTAGCCCGGTGAACTGGGGTGAATAATATTCCCAAGGAACTGTGGAATGTTTGTGCGCATCGCGGGTAGCACGATCGGCTACAAGTCTGTGGAAATACCATTTCGGACTCTTCATGTGAACGAAGCGTGTTGGCTAAAGGGGTCAATGATCGGATTACTGTTCTCGATCTCTTCGAAGAACAATGTGTGGTATCTGGACAATAACAGTGACTTCTATGAACAGGAACATTTGCAGGAAATTCATGTAACTCTATAGGAACAATGATGGATTAAGTGTGAAACAATTTGAACTGTAAGTGAACATTCTCTTTATTCCGAACATTGATGAACTATGTGTTTTTATCAGAGTAATTCACCAGTTGGTTGTTTATGTTCGTAATCGGATTTAATACAATGATTTGTTGTTGAATTGATCTCTGTCTGTTTATTGAATGAACCGTAATTTCCCGTAACATACATATCACTCATCAATAATGGCAGAGTTATATAATATATAATATAATATCATAATAATAATATATATAATATAATATCATGATTTGTTTATGTAATTCAATCGTGTGGCGTCACGTGGGGACCCTATCCAAATGTCAACTGAAAAAAAAACACATTCCCTTCCAAAAAAGGAGGGTATATGTATTTGAATTGCTAATATATCTCTTAACACTGATCCCATCTATCTAAACATCATCAGCGCTACGTAGCGTAATTTTTTAACACATAAGCTCGTTGTTTTCGAATCCTATGGTACAATTGCGGTGTAAAGCTCAAATGTTATTTGAACAAAAAACAATCACCCAATTGAAAACGGGGGTATGTGTGAATAAATTGACATATCTTTCTTACTAATAACTCCAAGTGTCTGAAATTTATTATATTGTATTTAGCATATATGCCAGAGTTATATACAATCAGGATTTGGTTTTAGATATCAATGTATGACATCATCCAGGGGCCGTATCCAAATATGAACTTGAAAAAAATATTCCTTTCCAGAGAAGGGGGTTCGTGTACTTCAATGGTCGTAATTCACTTATGAAATCATTCAATCTTTCTAAACATTATCATATACAGTTTAGTATTTTGCGTAGTGTTTATTATTATTAGATGTGGGTTTTTTTGTATCCCAGTTGTATGATGTCACTTGGAAGTAATATTCACGTGTCAATTGAAGAAAAAGGAACCCTCTGAAAGACGGGGGTATATGTAATTAAAGATTTATATCCCCTTTAAATATTGTCTAATCTGTCTAAACTTCATTTTCGACTACTCCGCACTATAACGTCGTGTCAGCATTTTATTCATTTCAACGGATGACCACAAATAGGGGCCATATCAGAATTACTGATAGAAATAAAATGCTTCCTCCCGCAAAGACGATATGAACATAATCACATTTCAATGATTGATTCAGTTTGTATGAGTAAATGTAAAAGTGTCCTTGTATATTAAACGTATCATATCACATGTTCCAAAAACTCAAACAGTTTGGAATTTCTGGTAGTATTCTACGGTGGTTGGAGAGTTATTTGTCAAATCGATTTCAGAGAGTAGTGCTAAACGGTAGAGAATCCAAGTTCTTTCGTATACACGCTGAAGTTCCCCAGGGATCTGGACCCCTTCTTTTCCTGCTCTTTATTAATGACCTTCCACGTGGTATAATCAACAACATACGTTTATTTGCCGATGATACATGTTTGTACATCATTTCTGACCAACTTAACAATGCGACACCCAGCATTAACCATGATTTAAATTTAATAAGTAATTGGTCCAACACATGGCTAGTCCAATTCAAAGCTTCCAAAACTATCTCCCTTTTAATTTCAAGGAAAGCCGAACCAACCATTGTTGATATTAACTTTGTTAACAATCCTGTAGTCTCTTCGCTCAACCACAAACATCTTGGGCTGACTTTCAATAGCAGGGCGAGCTGGCACAATCATATTGAAAACCTGATTATTACAACTCAACGTAAGTTGTCACTCATACGAGGTCTGAAGTACGTCCGAGATAGAAAAAGTCTTGAAATCATGTACAAAAGTTTTATCAGACCCTGCATGGAATATGCTGACATCATCTGGGACAATATAGACAATATCCATGTAAATAAGTTAGAAAATATTCAAAAAGAATGCCTAAGAATTATCACGGGCCTTACACGCAGTTCCTCGTCTCAGACTTTATATTCGGAGTCTGGCTTCGAACAGTTACTTGTCAGAAGACGAATGCATCGACTCCTGATGCTATTTAAAATAGTTCATGATCTTGTCCCTTCAACCCTAAATCGACGACTCCCACCCTCCACAACAGACAGTAATCCATACAATATTCGCAACACAGGTCAATTCACACCATACAGATGCCGTACTGAGCTTCTTCGAAATTCTTTCTTTCCAGCTACTGTTCGAGATTGGAATAGTTTACCTTCTTTTGTACGCAATATGTCGAGCCTTCCCCAATTCAAACGGCACTTACTCCAAATGCATCAAAAGCCTACTCCACCCCCTTGGAACTATGTTGGTCCTAGGCAACAAAACATACAACTTTGCCGCATCCGTAATGGTTGTAGCAACTTAAAGCGCCACCTGTTTAATAATCACCTGTCGGATACTACATCATGTGCATGTGGCTTTCGCGATGAGACAGCCAAACATTTCTTGCTTGATTGTCCCTTATTCACTGTTCCGCGTCAAAAAATGTTTGCAAACTTGTCTACCATCTACATAATGTTCATTTAGTCCCATGTCATAATCTTCTCACGGGTGACAGCAATAAAACCGATCAGGAAAATATAAATATACAAATTCACGTTGGCACTTTCATTGAGGAAACAAAAAGAATGGATTAATCTAGACCGCGGCCTCCAACTTGTTCAATTCATATCTGGTGGCTAACTCGCACGGACACTGATCATAGCTGACGACACGTACCCTGTTAGTATGCCTTTTACTTTTGTACTCGTTCTATCAAGCTATTATAATAACGAATTATAGCACAATAACCGGAAAGCCGCTCATCAAGTATATATACCTACCGTATTATAATGTTTTAGGTAAAGAATAATTGTTATATATGTATTTGCAACCGCAACGTTTTCTGTCAAAGCAATTTATTTTAGGAGACACACTAATGAGCTGCGCTCACTGTGCTCCAATTACTTTGTGTAATAAACGTTGTATAAACCAATTCACAAATGAACACAAATAAATAGGTAGTATGGAGTTACGATGGAATATTCAGTCCAGTTTCTCTATTCAAGTGTACCACGTCAGAAGATTAATAGAAGGTATGATTGAGTGAACATTGTAGTTGAAGACAATCATCTCCGCGAAGGTGAGCTGATTTCTAGGTTAGTGACCTAAAGTACATTCCCAGACTGATCACGTGGGTAATGCATTGAAAAGAGCTTTGCTAATCACAGAAGAACAAAGTGATACGATATAAATCACTCATGCGTGATAGATCAGTAGCTTTGGTACAGAGTGGCTTATCTACTGGGGTTACCTAATTATAGTAGTTGGAAATTCCCTTTGAACAGCAGTAATAGCCGCAAAGCAACTGCTTCTTTAATATATGTATTTTTTTTTCAAAAACACTAACATCAACATCTCTCTAAAACACATAATACCGGAAACTTTTTATCCTGGTTTATTTTGAACTTATTTCTACTATACTTCGTGCAAAAGATCCGAGATTACACGTCTAAGGCCAGACGCACCGATCACGCTTAATATGGGACGTTTTGCGGAACTCGAATTGTCCATGTCATATTATCAGACTTGACTCCCCCCTCCCCATCCCCAGCGTAACCGCCTTTTGCTGATTTCAAGAAGAAATACTTCACATCGGAGGCATAATTCCCATCATTAATTCGTTTAACTCTTCACACGTTCATAGCTCCATATTGAGCACCCAGTCAGCTACGTTTTGAAACGTATAAGTCTGATTGGTTACAGTCATGCGCAGTCAACGGATGGTAGACCGAAATTAAGGACAGAAGGTTAGTATTGACACTTGAAGAATGGAGTCTGTACATCATCATTCACCATTATCAATTAAATTGACATGTTGAGGTCAAATGAGTTGCCTTTTACACATTGTTATCAGATGCTAAGCATAATGATGAATATACTTGTCGCAATCAAGGCTGAATGCACCAAAATTTCCGTTTTAATCGTTTTGGAATATGATGTCCTGCACTAATAATCAGAGATAAATGGAACATGACAAGGACAAGATGTCATTTAATGAAGGAATCGTTTTATTATTCGGGGCATTTATCTAAACCTCCTGAATGCACAATTATCAAAATCCAATGTTTCACATCAAAACTCATCATCTTGGGCTCAGGTTTCCCCTACCGGTGATCCAGTGTCACTCTTCTACGGATAATGGGACCCAATTCGGCTTCAAGAGACCTTTTAGAAATTTGAAATTTATTTCGTATCGAGTCGCCCAACCTGATTAGCAATGCGGTGAATATTTGCTTGGTGAGTGTGCATTTTGAATAAGATCAATGGTTGTTTGGTTATTTATCGATGAAGCTCTAGTGGAAATCTTAAGCTGAAAAATAAACATGAAACTGTTGCAGTAAATTTTATGAAGCAGGAGATGTACAGTGAGATCTGAAATTTCCCTCAATCTCATGATTTTTTTTACATTTCTGATGATGGCCAAGTCCGCCAGTATGCGGCAAGTAAATACTCAATGATATTAAAGTTACCTGGATTTATTGTACCACTCATTCTGTAGCGTTTACAAGTCTCATTCATACTCGTTGAAAACAAAAGCGCTACCCAATAGGGAAACTCATATTTGGCAGTCAAATGAACAGCTGGACTAATAATACTAACTCTGTGAATAACTGATACATTTGTTCTTAAGAGATATATAGTAAAACAGTTACAGACGAAGTATTCATTAAGAAGATATGCTGAACCTATTACCTATATGTCCTGCTCTCTCATATTTTTCAACAGAGAATAGTTTGTTCAGTTTGTATTTTAAAACGAATATCACTCACATATGATAAAAATATGATAAAAGTGTTCATTAATACACGACTCACTCCAGGCAGACTGGATCAGTATTGAAAAAAAAAGAGATATTGTTATATAATCAAACATACTCCCTTTAGCGAGCGCGAGTAAGTTTTCGACTGGATATTTGATTATGCTCCCGAGACGAGGTTATAGATTTGAAAAACTACCATCTATCCCGCTAATATATAACTTCGTTTTCAACTGCTGAGTAATAAATGAGGCAGTTTAAACAGCCCAAATAATTATTAAGAAATATGTAGCACACTGAACCCCTTTTTCAAGACGGAGTAGATTTTTTCAAGTGAAATTTGAATACAATCCCCAATTACATCATACGGTTGGACGATAAAACAAAAGTACTAACTGAAAAACACTGCTAAATAATGTTGAGAATTATATTACGATATTCAGACATATTTGGGTCAGTAATAAGAAGGATATAGCAACACACTCACACATACCCCGTTTTAGAAAGGAGTATTTTTTTTCAAGTTGACATTCGGATACGGGCCCCAAATATGTCATACTAGGTTGAGATACAAAAATGAATCGTGGTTGTATATGACAATGGCATAACTGCTGAATAAAATATAATAAATTTCAGACAGATAGGGCCATTATTAAAGTTATGGCAGTTCAATCACACATGCACGTTTTCTAAGAGGCAATATGTTTTTTTCTGATCAAATTTCATTTGAATACCACCTCCAAATAGATCATATGGTTGGGATACAACCACGATCGTAGGTACTAAAAAACTTCGCCAAGTAACACGGAGCAAAATTTTATCACGGTTACATAGATTGGAGGGAAATATAGCGATACAAATACACCTACCCCCATTTTTTGAACGGGAGGATTTTTTTCAGTTGACATTTGGATATGGTCCACAAGTGACGTTACAAGGATGGAATACAGAAAGAAAATTTGATAACATATAACACTGCTACTATTAATGATTAATATATGATACGGTTTAGGCATATTAGATCAATAACAAAAAAGCTATGGCGATTAAAATACACCTACCCCCATTTTCGGCAAAGTGAAATGAATGTCTGTAGTGAGACAAATCGTCCGCTTTAGATAAAAACTGCACCACTTTGGAACTCTATGTCCACCCTGAGTAATACCCCCCATAGCCATAGAAAGTCATGGTTTAGATGGAAATTATCTAGCGGATGGGGTGAACAGTTTCACCAAACCCCGATTCTGGCTCCAAGACTCCAGGCAATTTTATCTTTAGATGGGTAAATGGCCCCAGATCAGGTGCAATACAGAGTACCAAAATAAAATACTTCCCCTACAAGAAATTATTCAATTGGCATGAAGTACAATTTCAAGGCACGGAGTCTCATCAGAACGATAACCAGAACCAGATTTGCTCTACGACTACATAATGGAACAGTGAGTATGCTGTATCAAGCTGGTTCTGGTTATCGTTTATCTTCATATGTTTATAGAACGAAATATGAGGTGGTTTTGCCACAACATTGGCGGTTTTACACAAATGCACTACTTCACGGTCCTGTTATTCGAGAATGATGAGACTCAGTTTTTCTGAGTATACAATATAACATTGTACTTCATGCCAACTGAACAATTTCTTGTATATGCAATATTTAATTTTTGGCACTTCTACCGCACCGATTCTGGGGTCATTTACCCATCTTGTTACGTCAAATTTACGATAACAGAAAAACGTAATAGAAAATGTGTGAAGTCAAAGATTAACAATCAAATATTTATTCACAATACTAAAATCATATACAAATTAAGTAAGGTCAATACAACAAATAAATGTGAAATATAGTCAATGCTATACCGGTGTATACTTCACAGTCCGTGTTGACATGCACACATCTTTTCACAGTCCATGCCGACGTGCACAAATCACTTTTCTGTATTTTGGTAGTCCAACACTGCTCGGTTGTTTAGAGTCCCAGTAAAAGTGTTTTGTTAACACCTAAATGGCCCGAAAGAGGTGTTTCATGGGCTCGTCTGAGGATATCTGAACGATATGAATTTGGTACTTCAATCTGATACTTAACTGCCCACTCATCAGGTGACACATCTGTCGGTCGCCATTTGCGCATAAAAACACCATTCTTACAAAAGTAACACACAGGCTCTTGAGTTACATCACACTCATCTTCTGCCCTGTCAAACAACTTCGAAATGTCCTTGTCACTATGCTGTTCATTAACCAGCTGTGATTTTGAAATTTTGTCATTAGATCATTCCAATTTGCTATCAAAATGTGGCTTATCAGCCTCATCATTTAAACACACAAAGGTGTCGGCCAAACAATCGTCATCGATGACGTCATCTTTAAGAGACTTTTCAATCTTTAAGAATTTACTCATGGCTCTAGTAACTGCACAAGCAGGATACAAACTCCCGCAGGATCATTCCCAAAAAGTAACTGAACACCCTCTAATGGTAAACTACCTTTAATACCCACCGTAACAGGTCCAGAAATCAAGTCAGAAGACAGATGAACGTTATGGAGCGGAACGGATGTATAATTTACAGAATCTACCCCTTTAATCAGGACATTACTGCCTGCAGATGAAGATCAGAAAACGGAAAATATCTGCCACTAAAAGAGACTGGGACGCGCCCGTGTCTCGCAAAATCTTCACAGAAGTAGCATTAGAACAAATCACTTGAAAGTGACACAAAACCATTGTGGATAAATGGTTCAAAAATCTCTGTAACAGGATTTGAAAAACTGTCAACCTTATCCTTGATAGAACTAATAGGAACAGTGTCCTTGGCCATCTTAACGTCATATACATTATGAACGTCACTAGCCTGCTTGGGTATAGATCTTGAAGTGAGGAAACCACTGGGCTTTTGAAAGGCTTGATCTTGTTGTTCTCTTTTCAATTTAAAACAATTACACATGTACCCATTCTTCTTACAATAATTGCAAACGGGAGATTTATTTTGAGTGTTAAAAGTGTGTGACTGAGACTTTTTGTTTGACCTTTGACCTTTATAACTGGGGTTAAAAGTTTTAGGTCCTGAGAAAGAACTGGGTTTGTTACCTGAGAGATTAGACTGGAATGAACTTGGCTTAACAGCATTGACAAATGATAATTTGTGTGTCAGAGCGTATTCGTCAGCAAATCGTGCTGCTTTTCATCAAGAAATGTTTTTATATCACCATGGATACACCTTTTAAATTCCTCTACCAGCATAATCTGTCTAAGGCTTTCAAAGTTGTTGTCAATTTTAACCGAAGCACACCACCTATCAAATAACTGTTCTTTTGAACGAGCAAATTCTACACGAGTCTGAGAGTTTTCTTTTTCACAACTACGAAACTTTTGTCTATAGGTTTCAGGAAGTAATTCATAACATTTAAGGATTAAATCATTCACTATATCATAATTTGATGCATGCTGTACCGTCAGTTGAGTGTGAATAGCCCTTGCCTTTCCGATCAAAACACTTTGAAGAAGTGAACTCGACTTTTCTTTTGGCCAGTTTAAATTCTCAGCAATTTTCTCAAAATGCAGGAAATATTTATCAGCTTCTTTTTACTGAAACGGTAGGACAAGATGTATTTGACGAGCCGCATCAAATCTTGATTGTGATTGTACAGGTGCATGTGCAGGAGGACTTGTTTGCGACTGTAATTCCATATGCTTCATTTCTAACTGAAACTTCCTTTCTTCCCTTTCTCTCTCTAATTCTCTGTCTTTTTCTAACTTTTCTCTCTAATTCTTTGTCTTTTTCTAATTTTTCTCTCTCTAACTGAACTGTCTTTCTTTCTCTTTCTCTCTTTCCCCTTTTCCTAATTCTAATTTCTTTAATTCCAGCTGATTTTGCAATTCTAATTCTTTATTTCCAAATGATCAGTTATCTCCTCAGTTAAATCAAAATCACTTTCATCCCAAAGTTGTTTGCTACCAAAATGTTTACTAATGAGTTTCTTAATTTCTTGCTTTCTCCAAGATGTTTTTTACCTTTAATGAACGTCATTAAACCCGGACCATAGACGAACAATAACAAAACTACGAATCAGCTGTCACAAACAGAGACCAGTAGGTATAAAAACACCCCAAGATGTGACCGGATCTGTCGCTACTGTACCCAAAATGTAGTAGAAGATGAAGTACACTTCTTGCTATACTGTCCTCGACATAACAAACACAGAGATTATATAAACCAAATTATCCACAGTAACCGACTCCCACCCCATCCGGAAATTATAAAAGTTAAATCTATACTAAATCCCCACAGAGACAATGCTTCAAAAATAGCAAGACTGGTACACCAAATGTACCAGTCAATGCTCAGCCTTAACCCTCCATCAAAAAACCGGCTGGACACTTCTTAATTAGAGTTTATACATCAACACACTGGCAACTTCTATGTTGTGTCCTAGAATTACTACTAACGCACACTGTTGGTTCAAACCATGCTAACTAATAATTACTACGTTGCTATAGTACCATAGTAATTATATTGTTTTGTTTGCCATACTTGTACCATTTTACGAGTCGTGCAATAAACATATTGTATTGTATAAACATATTGTATTGTATTGTTTTAACTTTAATTTGTAGGAATTTACACAGCGCGAACAAGTCCTCTTTGCGTAGTTCGTTAAATACCTCCTGACTAGGCTCTGAAGCAAACTGTGTCTGGTTCAAATGACATGTTGATAGCGTACTCCCTGACTTCACAAATTTAGACAATGTATCAATTTAGAACTATGTTGCAAAGCTGATCGGCTGGCAGCTATAATGTAAACAGATCTCGCGGACGAGCCCCCAATTTTTGTTACGTCAAATTTACGATAACAGAAAAACGTAACAGAAAATGTATGAAGTCAGTGATTAACAATCAAATATTTATTCACAATACTAAAATCATATACAAATTAAGTAAGGTCATTACAACAAATAAATGTGAAATATAGTCTTACTGTTCAATGCTATACCGGTGTATACTTCACAGTCCGTGTTGACGTGCACAAATCTTTTCACAGTCCGTGCCGACGTGCACAAATCACTTTTCTGTATTTTGGTAGTCCAACACTGCTCGGTTGTTTAGAGTGCCAGAAAAAGTCCAATTTCCGACATTTCAATTACGTAGATTACACAGCAGCCAAAGTCAATTCACAAGAGTATACAATCCAGCAGTCCGCAGCAAAGGTAACCCAGATAAAGCTAGTTTGAGTTCCCTTCTCGAATAACGGGAGTGTTACGCTATTTATACTTTATGCGGCATTCCAGTACATTCTACCAAATCAAGAAGCCTCTCGAATATGCATTACATCATCATCTGGCCTAGATACAATTTATAATAATCTTCTAGAAAGATCGAAGTGATTAACCCACGGAAACAAGCTTGCGTCATATATTCTAAAAGCATCCTGTCTAATAATAGACTACAATACCTCCAAATGACATGAAGCTACAAAGTCACAAAGTTTCAGCTCGATTTTCCCGAAGGCAAAGTTAGAACGAAGGCAAAGTCCAGGACCACGGAATCCGTCCCCCCCCCCCCCCCACCAGATAAATTTAAGAGGTTTTGGGTTTGGGCAGACATGAAGTTGTGAGACATACAGACCATATAGATATTATAGATATCAGCTACTATGAATGGACGAACAACTATCATCTGGTTGAGGAAGTAGTCCATAGTTTCAGATTATTGTTCCCCGTTGAAAATAACCCTTTTTGATAACCAGTATTTATAGTACCAAGCTTCTGGGTGCTACCATTCCTTCAAAATGACATATGCGGATGGGTGGCTCGGTGGAGCCATATGGCGGGTGGGGCCGCGGAGTCAACCTTCGTCAGCCTTAGTTTCGCACGTTTTTCAGGCGTTTAAAAATAGGGTTATGTTACATACGGAATATGTGACAAAAATCGGCATGGTCGACCCCATATTTTGAATAGCTTTTTTATCTCGCCTCGAGACGGGGAACACTGGGGAGAAATCTTATTGAAATCGATTGTCAAGATTTTTCCAGGAAATGACCGAAATATGGCATATTTTGGGTCATTTAAATGGATTTTCCAGAAAATATGGAGTACGTTCCGAGAGACGAAAATTTATCCTGGGTTGAAATTTGCATACCTGGCTTGTATGTTGAATTAATGGTATGAGCATTCCCATGAAGAAAATATATACTTTTATAGGGGTTTTCTGGAGGGTTGGGAAAGGCGAAATGGCTATACCAAGGGTCTATTTCCAGCAACGGGGGGTCTACTGTGGACTGCACACTGAAAACAGTCGGAAAAGTCAACCTGTAACCATCTCGGTCATCTATACGCGGTAAGACTGACCTTGGGATCATGTGTATCCATGTTCAGCCTACTTTCGGCAACTGCAGGAGGGAATTTCCATAAATCAATATCACGTGACTTGTCAGCCAATCAGCTAAAATCTACCGACGTAACCCCAACGTAACTCGCCATTTTCGAGTCATGTGATGAACTACTTGTTCAAAATTTCAGATCCACCACACCTCTTGAATGATACGAAAGTTACACATATCTATATATTTTGTAAGCCCAGGCAATATCTGTTTCAGAAGTGGTATGAAAACCTGTAATTTATCAGATTTCTCGGGTCTGTTCTCCGCCGGATGAAGGTCGAACAGAATCCGGTAAAGTACTGGATATCGCTCCGCGATAATGGAGACACACAATCCGCAAGCCATCTTATGGATGGCGAAGTGTACGCAAATGTCGGAAAAGTATGAAATTCATACGAAACTAAGGAGATAACTCGTAAGTCATTTCATGTGACGGTCACCATTGCCTGAACCAAGAAAAAGAGGAAGGAAAATCGTCCGTCTGCAAGAACTGGGCTAAAGCCAAGAGTGGGAACATCGCCTTCTACCTTTGTCTAAAACTTTCCAAGTCTTCAAACGTTGGTTGTAACCTCCCTAGGGGACACGACGGAGAAAGCCGGAATAAGACGCAAAACATACAAGATGAAGACAAATGCCTGGTAAATCATGCACTGCTCGTCAAGGACAGACAATTCACAACAGAATCAAAAGTCGACGAAAGTGCCGGAAGATTGCACATCCGGTGATGTGCTGCCCGGAGGGAATCCTGTCATAAAGTATGACTGGTGGCTGGAGTATTATATATATGGTCCCAGTGAGATGGTTAACCCAAAGCAAGAAATGCAGAATTAAGGGGAATCATTCGTCTGCAAGAATTTGGCTGAAGCCAACATGGTAACGAGCCTTCTAAGTTCTATGTGTCTGTTCAAAAGACATCCTCGAACAAACTTTCCGAGTCCACTTCATCCGTTGGATTTGGGATATGAGTGGGAAGAGATAAAGCTCTTACATTGCGACATGATGGAGAAAGCCGAATAAGACGCATGCCGCTTATCCAAGATGTGAAGACAAAGGCCAGGTTAATCACTGTTCCTATAGAGCATTCTCGCGCCAAGAAAGACGTGCTACCACAACGGAGAGCTAGCGTAGGGCTTAGCTGTCACCTCGGCGAGAATGACATATAGTTGCAACGGGCGAAACGTCTGTACGCTGGCCGAAAACAGACAATGGGGTTTCGTACATTTGGTTCATTTGACGCCGCTCGTCCAGCAATTCGCACATGCATTTTGAAACTCCACAACGTCCGACATATTAGTACGGCATGGTACAATAGTTATGCAGTTTCTTGCAGGGACGAATAATTCTCTTACGGTTCAAAACGGCCGACCTGTCTTATTATAAAATTAGAGAGGGGTCATTCCTACGGAACTAAGGAAAGCATCCCCACGGTCATTTCACGTCACCATCACCATTTGCGCACGCACAGAATGACGCGACGTTGACAAAGGACTGACGTCATCATCGGGAGTCGCTGATCGACCATTTCGTTGCCCAGTCAGACATTTCACAAGCTTGTCAATAATTTGTTATCATTATGGGATGCATCCACAGCAGAAGGCAGAGAAACAAAGTCCTTCCCCTTTGTGCAGTGAGGAAACCATTGTCACCAATGAGTAAACATGACGAACAAGTGAAACCCAAGATTGGGACGAAAAGTCTGCCTACCGAAATACGCGAAATTGAGCCCTACCTGAATCAAGAAAAGGAGAAAGATGAATCATCCGTCTGCAAGAACTGGACTAAAGCCAAGAGTGGAAACTTCGCCTTCTACGTTTGTTGTTGTTGCTGTTTTCCACTGAGGAATTTTCCGGTAGCTGCCTATAAACTCTATGTAGATACCTAACAAAACATCCAAGACTGAAGACAAATGCCTGTTTAACCATGAACTGTTCGTCAAAGAGAGACTGCGTCTACAGCAACAATTCGCGACAGAAACCAAAAGCTGAGGGAAATAACGAAGATTTCACATCCGGTGGTGTGCTGCCCATCGGGAATCATATCCTAAAATTTGACTGGTGTCTGCGTTCTTATGCTCCCAGTGAGATGGTTAACCTAAATCAAGATATGCAGAAAGCGGAATCTTTCATCTCCAATAATTTGTCTGACAACAGGGTAACGTAGCCTTCTGTGTGTCTGTTCAAAAAACTTATCCTCTAAGAAATCTCCCGTGTCTACTGCAGGCGTTGGATGTGGAATCTGCGAGGGAAGATATCAAGCTCTTCCAGCGAGACATGATGGGGAAAGCCGAATAAGAGGTATGCAGCTTATCCAAAATGTGAAGACAAAGGCCATAGACCAGGTTAAACAAAGAGTAACAGAAGAGCTGAGGAAAGTGTCGGGAAAATGACCAAAAAGACAGAATACGTCCGTGACGTAAATTCAGAGAGCTCCCTGAAAAAGGAAACAGTGGCAGATGGATGGCGGTTTGCAGCGTCGTATTCCATATATATGACGATGAATAGGCCTACTAAATGCCCAGTTCTGAATCAGATGACTGCTTCAATGATATCACTATACACACAGACAAAGATTTCTATGGCTAAATGAACACATAGTAATAGATTGGACATTAGCCCTATCGACTTGGAACATTTTTCGCAAAAAATCACTTCTCCCTGCATGCGTTAACTTTTCCGATTAGAACGTTCTATGTATAATTTCTGAAAACACACGGAATAAATACTTTGTTGACTGCACAATTTCGTAGTTTGCTGATCCAGAAAATATGTCACATCATACACATTGAAGATATACTGAGCCCACCCACAAATTCTTTATAAAACAATACAAGATATCTCTTACTATTGCTTTGTTATACAAACCACTTCAGTTGTTATTATCATAATCATCGTAACTATTCCAATTTATATACAGCATTTCACAGTCCCTGGTTTGCCATTTAGCATATCATTTATACAGCTGACAGTCTATTGGCACACTATATTATCAACCCTGTCTGGCCTGGTCGATTTGCGGTATACCGCAAACTGGAGGTGAGATGAGGAGGAGGGAGCGAGTTGATTCCACCTCGCCCCAAATATTTCCGTTATTCCTGAGACTAGTGAGCCGAAAATTACATACCAGAAAATGTACAATGAAAGTAATTAAAACTCTAAGATGGCCGCAATGATAAAATCCCAATGACATCACTTTCACAGTCATTTTAAGGCCGATTTTTTACTGCTTTTATGTTAGCAGTAATCTTCGCGAAAACTGCAGGATGAGTTAAAAACTTACCTTGTTCGAAATATTCCTACGAAGTAGGCTACAGATCGCAAATTGTCCGGTAATGAGTGAGTCCATCCGAATCCTTTCGTCGGCAAAATAAGGAGAACCGTTGACATTAGAACCTTGATTTTTGGCATGAACGTGCATTAGGGCATTGTTACCAGCAAGTTTTGATCTGAAATAATTCTGATTTAAATTAGATTGATAATTAACACTTCAGTATATTGTTATAGATATCTGTGAACTGTAGCCTTTAACGTGTATCCTATTTCACATTGGCCACATCAGCTTCAAATTCAGGTCAAATTACCCACAGCTAAAAATACCCTGTCCCACTGTATGTCTTCGTACCGGTTATGCTCAGGAGAATGACATAGAATCATTATTATCTTGTGCAGAGAAGGTGTTGGT
>JAVTVY010041438.1:0-19320 GCA_036873755.1 Hanleya hanleyi | reverse complement strand
TCTGCTGATAAATCGATCTGAGGGTTGGGGTTAGAGATCAGCTTCTTTGATCTGGGGTTGGGTATTTTATTGTCGGACTAATCTTACGTAAATTGTTCTTAGGTTATGTCCGGTTTTTAGCCCAGTTCGAAGTAGAGAAAGCTTTAGGTACAGTTCCGTATTTTTATGACATAAGTCTGACGACATCCACATTTTCAGGAAGATCCCGTGGATGTTCCTAGCGATCTCTTACCGGATACCAGTTTAGTAAGTGATATCTCTGACAATAGAGCTTTGGCTTTGGCAGTGAAAATCAAACTTTTACCTGGAAGTCGACAGGTTTTATTTTTGAAAACTAAAGACAGTAGCATTTTACTAAAGATAGTAGCAGTATATTTTTACTGATATAATATTTTACTTTGACAACATCATGTAGGTTAACGAAAATGTCACCTAGTGGGGTTGACTGTTCTCCCATATTAGAAATATATTGGAAGTTGAGCCCGGTCAGCCTTTGCCAACGCCTTAATTGATAGGAAAAAATTTGCGCTGAGGTTCTGGTAGAGCATGACAGAGTTCTCAGCTCTAAATATACTCGTCCATAAAGTTCATGATCAAATCGAGTAATTTGATCTTGGAAATATAGATCAAGGTCAGTCATCTTCAAAAAATTTCTGGTCTATTCGAACTTATTTGCATGTCGAACATGAATTCGGAGATCTTAGACTTAACATTTGACCTTTGAAAATAGGTCCAGGTCAGTGATATTCAATAGACTTAAGATTCAGGCATATGTGATATAAATTTGGACAATGTAGATATAATCCTTCATGAAATATTGTACTAAATAGAATCTGACCTGGATAAAATAGGTCGAGGTCAGTCATCTTCAGCACACATCTGGATCATCACCAGAGATATATATATATAGTATTAATTTGGAAAGCCTACCTATATTTCTTCATGTTGTATCATAATAAACAGTATATGACCTTGAAAATAGATCAAGGTCAGTGAACTGGCACAGGCTTCTAGTCAATCACCAGACGGGTAAATAGTATGAATTTGGAGACCCTAGCTCTAATCCTACAAAAATATATAGCAAATGCTAGAATTTGACATTGATAAAATAGGTAAGGTCGGTCTTTTTCAACAGGCGTCTGACCCTTCACCAGATGTACATACGTAGTATGAATTCACAATGCCTGGCTATAATCCTTCTTGAGATATCTCGTCCACAAGAAAGATGGACAGACAGACGGACAGACGATGACAACACCATTCGGAAAAAATTTGCCAGAGGGGTAAACATTGCAACTGATATATTCTGAAAGTAATGAACATAAGCAATGTAAATATATCACGAGAAACAAATGCCTTCTTTCTACACATCGATTCTACAAATAAGTATAATGAGCAGAAACACAATAAACTCGATTTACATGGATTACAAATAACTATGAATAACAGAAAAATAACAAATTATAAACGATACGGTAAGAGGAATAAGCTCGATCCTTAATAGTCGAATCTTCACACTCAACGTTAGCGTTCAAATGGCAAAGTGTTTCTTATACTCAGGATTCAATAAGAGCTGTCTTAAACTGTACATGGTAAACAATCCAGTTGGAACTTATCAAATGATGGAGAATATAATTAACAGTATTCATGTTATTTTGGGATTACACTCTTTTGTATAGCACAGGTTCTAGTGCTGAAAATTGGTCCATGTCCCATGAGGGATTCGAATAAGCGACTCCCAGAGCAAGGCACCTAATCGCCAGCACTGTCGGCGATCTAAACCACTCGATCTTCTGCACTAGTATCTGTGCTATACAAGATAGTGTAGCCCCAAAATAACGAAAATACTTTTATACGTTCTGGTTCTAAATGACAAAAAATATCTTCGAATATAATTAAGATTGAAGAACAGTGATTAGAATGTCGAAAGTTGAGTTAAGTAAGACTGGAAATTCATTCTGCTCAAGTTAAGTGAAATTCACTCAAATGTGAGTAATTCACTGACGTTTGAGTTAATAATTCCACTCAATTCGAACTCACTCAACTTGAGCGACATTTCTCACTCGGGTGCTTGAGTGGGAGGAATTTCAATCTTACTTGAGTGAAAGTTCACTCAATTCAATTTTATTGTGCATACACCCACATGAGGCAGGGCACAGAACAAGTAACATAAGAACATTACAATACAATAAGTAATTAATTAATAGTTAATTAACTTGGAGGTTACGATTAGTACCATACAAGGTACCTCCAGATAGTGTTTTGGGTATAGGTATATATCAATATGAAGACATGCACTCGCAGAGAGTTTCAATAGCGCTTCCTTTCTGCACATGTCTATAGTCTTTAATCGTCCCTAAATAATTTATGGCTTCCCTTTAACTGCTTTACGGCGGTGATTAAACGGAATACATTTATGCTATATTTCCAGATGAAGTCGGATGGCGGAACAAAAAAAATCGACTGTCCATCTGACCTGGGTCTACAATGCATGCCGCGGTCGGGAGTTAAATCACCCCTATCTGCATATTTTAAATTAGTGTTGTTTTGAAAAATAAAAAGATGGAATAAACTGATCGTTAAAAGTTATACAATGCATGGGCCAAGCACAACGTTTATCAGAACACGGACAGAATCATCACTATATTTTGAACAAATGAATACATTTTTTAATATTTTTTTCCCCAACTAGACTAGCTGAAATAATTTTGCTGAACCGTTGAGGAAAAATCAGATGGAAACAGGATTGTAAATTTGGTTGTTTTGTCGTCATTATTTTGCAATCCGAATTTCTGAAATATCCCAGAATGCAATCATAACTTACATAGATCGATCTAATTTTCCGGTTAATTGAAATGTGGATTGCCATATATTTCATGAAGCGGATCTGGTCATATATACTTGCATAAAATTGGGTAAAACAGGCGAGTATATGCCTATAAATGATGGAATAGCTGCAGTTGGGCCATATGATATTTCAAACCAGAAATAGATAGGAGACAGGTAAAAGAGGTTTTCTTTTTCAGGTTTAAACATTGTCCAATGCACGCATGACTCGATGTTGAGTCAGCAGTTATATATTGAGGAACAGGAACCGATCACAGACATGAGTTTGACTCGATTGCTATGGAACCAGACTTTGAATCACGTGATATTATTGCCATGCACGCGGTATGGCGAGAAAATGTAGTCAACAGATCCCACTCAAATCTCTGAAACTCGTATTGATATATTTGTTAATCAAGGAACGAAGTGATACAATAAATTGTTAGAACGGGTGGACTATTTATGTTGATTCTGCTTTCATTTAGCCGATACACATGGTAAGATGAGCTGTTAAGAAAGTAGTCTCTCAGAGTTGGCCCCAATATGGCCCTTAAAATAGCGAAAGGAGCTAGATGGTCTGTTATGTGCCCCGCATACTAAGTATGGCCTTAATTTTATCGCCATAAACAGTGCGAAAGGCTCTTCCATAAAAATCCCTTCAAAAGAGCTACCAAGAAATTATCATGATAGTTGGACTCTCAATCTGGAAAGTACACACCTTGTATTTCTTCATTGAGATTGTGTATCTATCATATTGTTTCGTTTGGGCGTCATTGATGCCTTCTCGGCCTGAACAAATATTCATAGTCATCTTCAAGGATAAATAATAATATAATTATATTTTTACATTGTGAAATACCCTGCCAGCAAATACTGGCTCGGGTGAGAATCGAACTCACGACTTAGGGCATACTGTCCCACTGCTTTACCAACTGAGCTATCGAGTCCAGTTGGGAACGGCTCACTAATTCAATCCATTTCACAAGTACGCGGCATATCGCCACGATAACAAGTGAATTTTGGATATATTCGAAGATACAATGTTTCGACTAATAATTGTAGTCATCTTCAGGGATAAATTATAATATAATTATATTCAGCTCAAGGTTTCAAACATGTCTGAAAACTGAAAAAAGAAACTGAAAAGATCATACAGTTGTCTGAATGAAAGAATATCCTGGCGTCCCGTATATTATAAAACAATGACCAACGCGAATTTGTGACTGGAATTTGTAGGCCGTCCGATGTCAGATGATTTTTCAGTTGATTTACCCAAATGTAAGTTGATGATTAAAAACATCTTCGATTTGAACAGAGAGAAATAACTAAGCGAAATGTAAAGGCGATTGATAACATAGTACGATTCAAGACAAGAAGCATGTCATTTTGGTTAATGTCGCCACAAATTATTCGAACACGTCCACCCTAAATAGTTGGCCTGAATATTAATTGGAAGTGGCATAATTTTGGAGTTTCAAATCTCATCATTCTTTCGCGAATAATTAGGGAAATTACCGTAACTGTTTGTTGTGAACATTGAGAATACAGTCTGCTTTCGTCATGTTTGTAGAGTAGGTCTGTCTCATCAAGAAGACACTGGAAAGAATTCGATTTATCTGTGACATTACATATATAGGGTAATTCACTGTTAAAATACAATAATCCCAATTATTTTGCTTATCCCTGTAATACCCATTATATGATGAATTTCTATTTTAACTATACGATAATGTCAATATTCCAGATATAATACATGTACTTTTCCATGTCTTCACATTTTCTCAATTTTTTTTCCAGAAATTATTCCCATAACATTTCACAGCAAACAGTAGGGGGTACATGTAAAAAAATATGTAATTTGGGAAAATAATGAATTGCGGCCCATTCCAAAACAGATGTGGGTTATAAGGATTATAACATAAAGGAGAAATATCTTATTTATTTTGCTGATGATCTGAAGTACTATTCTCATTATACTTTGTTATTGTAACTTTCACTTTCTCTTCACATCCGCTTGGGGACCTGAACTTGAACGCACTTGATCATAATCCGGCTTATCCAGGATATCGATGATAATCTTGATGAAGATGGTGTCATCTTTGATGTACTTGCCGGGAACTCTCTCCAACTGTTGAAGGGGCATGAAGAGAGGACATCCACTGGCGATATTCATTTCCGTCGTGGGACGTTTGAAGGAGGAGCTGTTGGGATCGGGTCTGAAGGCGTCCACGATGTGATCTTTACCTGTCTGGTCCACCAGAATCAAATTCACCTTATGCTTGAAGGGGAACGTTAGCATGGCGTCGTAATGTCCCCTCTGGAGGACAAAGAAGAGGGAAAGATGTGATCCCTTTCCCATACCGTCACCATTGGGGTATAACCTCGAGCACATCTTGTAGCCGACCCGATCGGTGTAGAAAGACGGCGAGTAGATACTGGTGGTTTTCCCCGTGACGGCGTCATGTCGCTTTCGACTGAATTCCGTGATCTTCCAACACAGAGTCCCATCATAGCTGGCGAGTTCTACCGACGTCAGTCGCAGTTCCATTTCGGCTAGCATGACGTCTTTCAACGCCAAGACGCGTTCAAGTGTTCGGATCTTCTGTTCGTAGGTTTCCAGAGCCTGTCTGTCCGTCTGTCGTTGTCTGTCTACGACTTCACGTTGTTCACGTGCGTGCTCGATAGCAACTATGCATCGTTGATTCTCTGCGTGAAGCACGGTCACGATTGCTTCGTAATGCTTCATGCGTTCGATTAATTCTCCAGTATTTGTATAAGCACCCCCCTCAGCGCCAGATACGGCTGCTGCTGTTGATGCTTCAGCAGACGAAAGTCTTCGCATATCTTCTTCCACGGCTCTCACACGATGGTTTATCTCGTTTATTGCCACCTCGACGGAACGGAGGACTTCTTGGTTAGGGGATGACCCTAAAGCACCCCTTATCTGTTGCTCTGTTGCTTCAACCTTTTGTGCAATGGTTCTTAAATGTATTCCAATGTTGGTCTTCAGATGCTGATCAATTTTGGACTTTTCCACCTTTAAAAACAGATAATTGGCATGTTATATTGCAATGGACAATACCAATTCAGACATCTAACTAGAGGTAAATTTAATGGCCCTAAATTCCACTCAATTATCATGTAACTCAGTTACAATAAGCATGGACTCCCAAAAGTTACAATAAGCATGGCCTCCCAAAAGTTCTTTTGCCCAGGCAACAACAGGAGTCAATGATGTTCATTGAGGATCACATCCAATTAGTCGAAGTGCTTTTGAGATGGGCTGATCAATTCCGCGGTAGAAACCGTAAGGGCAGAACCCGGAAGGGCAGAACGGTTACCCCTGTCGACCTGTTTCCACTCAGTTCTATCTTGATCCCAAAGCCCCGGTTTTCGAGATGGATACGAAATTGATCGGTATTTTGCATGTCCATGTTTCAAGTTAAATACCACACTAACCGTCATTTCCCTTAACTGAGAAAATTTCCTTCAAATCGTAAATGCACGTGATGTCAATACACATGTAGCCAATCAAAATATGAACGGAACAACACGTAGAGTGAGGTCTTTTTTGATCTCCGAATATTGCAAGCGGTGATTGTATTGCTTTTCAAACAGGAAATGTTCAGATCCCTCCAACAGTCAGTCAAATCTGAATCCTGAAGTTGTCATATAGTGGCACTACTCCTAATATGGGCCATGAAATAGTTATAGAGCTAGAAAAAAAAGTATTCTGATGAGACATTTGTGATATTCGGTCAAGGCGAGTACATGTTGTGTTCCACCTGGGTATGGGAAGCTGGGTATTCTGCATTCTTCATAATGCAGGTCTGTATACTCCGTACCTCCATACCATGTCCTGCAGGTGGACTAGGGCAACCTCCCCACAGCGCATGCTCCATTTCGCAGGCTCCATTACCATCCCTGCCACCAATAGCGGAAGTTGACCTTTACTACGTTGCTATGACGTATAGGGGGAACCAACCAACGCACGGTTCAGTTTGAATCCGTCCGAACAACTCCTTTAGTGTTGCACAAGAGCGAACTACTTTTCATATGCTCTGTCCAGATAAACAGGGAAAATTATCTCCAGATAATTCTTTTTAACGCTAGGTCAACAGAGGTATTATGCAGACTTGAAAAGTAATCGAAATGTTCGGTAAACATCTGTCACTATATATGATGTCACTTCCGGCGATGTGCGCGAAGGCCCCGAATCCGGTCCAAAAATCTGACTGGTGGCTGGGGTGTTATTAGACCCCCAGCGAGGTGGTTGGGACTAGGGTCGTACAGTTATTACTGAAACTGTCAGTTTAAAATAACAGCCAACGAACGGATGGAATTTTGGGGCGATATTCAACCTTCGTGGAATCTCGGTATATTTCGATGAAGGCCAAGAGAAAAGCTGGATGCAAAACTCGTTGATGTTTCGCAGGGAAACCCAAACGGTGGCGCCTCTCAGGTCAAAACAATGAGGAATACGAAACATGTTAATTCAAAACAAGCAGAGGGGATGAAATACACAAGTTACCTGGCGCAAAAACTGCTCAAATATGGGCATATTCGGAGAGGTCAAGAGGTCACAAATTCACTCCGGAATGTTTCCGAATCAAGCGGATCGTAACCCTTATGGCCCATATAAGATGTCCGTCATGACACGGATTTGAGAGACGAGCTATGACTAGAGATGATGGTATTCTGAAGTGTCCGGGTTTCTTTCTGTACGCCAGTGTATTGCTGTCCTGAATCCTGCTATTTCTATACCTATGAGGCGATCAGACGTTTGTGTGGATATCATATTACGGGTGTCCTGCCTCAAAATAGAATCCCGACAACAGGGAAGATCGAGAAATAGGAACACGTTTTTTTTTCATGTTATTCTTTGTTCAATCTGTATATCCATCTCCGTCATGTTTGATAAACCCAAATGAAAGAAAGCATTTCAGTTACCTTTCATGGATATATAACTGATAATTGTTATTGCCTGGATTGTTGATTGTATACCTAAACATAAACATTCGCCACGCAATTCATAACTCGACTGTATACGCACTGGATAATAATGCAGTGTGCCTGAATTCTTTTGTTCTATGGAATTATTTTGAGCAATTGTGGATAGTGTCAGCCTAGAAGAATTCAATAAAACCAATAAAGCCAAACCATGACAAAAGACGAATTCACAAGGGTTAAGACCAGTCCTTTAGTAATAGACTTTCCGAACAACCTTTGTGACCTCAAGTTTGAGCAAATTAGAAGCCAGGTAACGTGTCGTAAATTTATCCCCTTTGAACTCGATTGCATGTAGGCGTGAGTATAAGGCCAAGCACGCTCTTACGCTGTCCGTTCATTGGCTGTTATTTTAAACGAACTGTTGACTGATAACTGTATTGTCCAGATCTAGGTGCAGGGGATGGTACGAATTACAGAGAGCTGCATTATGGAGGATGGGGCTGGTGGCATTGTGCTATATCCAAGGAACAGTTCTTATGAGTATTTTACAGACTTCTCCATTTACTAGCATTTCAGGAATTTCAAGCACTGGTGTATGACAGCTTACCAATTCATCACAGCCAAGAGCGCATCGTAACCTGGGGTTAGGACATTCATTCATCAGATGGTCTTCCATCTACAAAACGTTATGATAGTTCAATGAATGAAAGAAACAAAATTAAAATCACATACATTTTATTCAGTTCAGAAACTACATGCAGATCCAAAATTTGGTCGAAATTAACTCAGAATATGATGAGAAACCTTGACTAATCAAAAGAAGGATTATATCTGCTGCACGGCATAGGCAAAGACTTGAAATGAACCTATGCTCATTCGGAACACCTTGGTTTAAGCTTATTCATTAAGTTGACCCCTTTTTCAATCAATGAAAGTTTGTAGTTTGGAAGGAAATGTCTCGTGTCTGTCACTCTAATGGATAATATCAATAACATGACATGAGAGCGGATGAAATGCAGAGAGAACTTTGAATGTTAATCCCACAGAGCGAGTGCTGGCAGAGGCCAAGTGGGGCTGTTACAATTTTTTTTTTTACCCATTCCAGCCACATAGCATTATGATACTCTCTTCCTAACATGCCTGATGTTCAATGACTATATACCACCCGCCATGCATACACCATAGAACAAAATAATCTTTCCCCCTCCCATGTACATTTTTCTGGAACAGTCCTGATATAGGATGGAGTACTGTACACTATACATAACATCAGATAAGTCAGACAGTATGATACACTGCTCCCAAGAATGAATCAAATAGTTCAGATTTAAGCATGTTACCATGGTTACATGTTACCGTGGTTACAGTAAATCCTCTCATAATTCAATCTCTCCCAATTTTGTGAAAAAAATGAAGTCAGATGTTCTAATAAATTCGGTCGCCCTCTAAAATCATTGAAATAACAAAGGAATAATGAATTATCTGTATGAATATGAACCATTTTGTCAACTGTCCGTTCTAATCAATTTGGATCACCTCCTGACTTTATGGTGAGAAATTTCATTTCCTGTGATTGAATTATTAGAGGATTTATTGAAAGAATATTCTGTATCATTCACCTTATCTCTGGGGATCTTCTTCTTACTTCCACAGCTCTCACATTTCACAGGCAGTTTCAGGCAATCTTCGTTATGCATCTAAACATTAATGTTATTATTATCAAGATGGTAGCCTATACAGTTATTTGCCAGTTTTTCACGAAGTAATGAAAGAAAATTATTCTGCTTATAAAAATAGGACATCAAATTTATCTTGTGTCTGAATCAATGGAAAACCCATTGGATAAACGCGAAAATATCATGCAGTCTGCCATTGTATAATCATCAGTTACTACATTGATGCATGATTAGCGTTATGATGTGAGGATCATGAAACAATGCATACATATAATTAGACAAGTCTGAGGACAACAAACCCAGGAATTATCAGCTATATAAAGCCATAGATAGGAATATAGATCTTTACATTAAGTATTTACCACTATTTCCAGGGATCCTACCCTTCATGCCCTTTGTGAAAGACAAAATTCCGAGACTTTTCCAGGTCCATACAACCTTTTGTCAGGACCTTTAACTGAATTTTCCTGGACATTTTTTAACCCCTTTTACCATGTTTCAATCAAGAATGTATGTATTAGAATGAAATGAATATGTATTTCAACTATCACGTTTCATAAAAATCTGACTAGATGGAAGAATAAATTCAGTTTGTTAGAAAGAAATTCCAGTGAATAATTGTGGCAGATATTTGGGGGGGGAGGGGGGGGCAGGGGACAATAAAATTCCAGGGCCATAGCCAAGGGGGGGGGGGGGGAGTGAGGGCAAACCCCCTTTCCGGAAATTTTATATATTTTTCTCATATAAATGCCCTTTTCAAACACTGAAATAAACCCCCTATTTGCTCCTTTTCCTGTACAGCGAACCCCTGATGTGCCCTTTTGAAGTGAAGGCGAACCACCCCTCAGTAAATCCTGGCTACGGCCATGAATTCAATGACTTTTCCAGGACTCTTCACAAATATTGTCAGAATTCAAGGATATCCAGGTCCTGGAATTTATTTTTTTAGAATTCAAGGAAATCCAGGACTCGTATGAACCCTGTACTTCCAACAGTGAACATGGTCAAGGAACTCATAGTGCAAATAGAGCAAGTTTCAGACAACTGCAAATATCCAACCTTTAAAATGTTAACTCAAAAAGAGCTTAGGGGCCTATACATGTACATGTACAGTGAAACCTGTGTATACCGACAGTGCCTACGACCAGATTATAGTATCAGTTTTGACAGGGTTCTGGTTTATCAAGGTCCAATGTACTTTGAATTTAAGTATTGGAACCATGGAAATATCTGTATTTAGAGGTTGGTTTAAGCAGCTAGGTCTTGGTATTCACCGTTTTCATTGTAGTAGCACAAACATAAACATTAAAAGGTGTAAATACCTCTCTGTCACTGAACATTATCTGGGCTCCACAAAATTTACACGGTATTTTTCTGCTGGCGCACTCTTTCTCCAAGTGCTCTTTCATTCTTGACCTTGGTACCAGCATCCCACATTCGCAGTGCACTTGAAGGTGAGGGCACTCACTGTGGTGTTTCTGAAGGTCAAGGTCAAGAGGTCACAGTCATTAGGGTGAAGGTCACTAGATTAAATTGCTACTGTTAAAAAGTATGATTCGTTCAAATGGAATGAGTGATATTTCATTTTAGAGTAAAACAATAGATTCAGATCCGATATGAATTAAATCTATTTTAATTAAATCTTATTTAATGGCACATGCTGGATTTTGAATTACATGTTGTAGGCCTATATATCTGTATAGACTTGATGATATCAATTCATGGAAATATTTAAAATTGGAATATCTATAGTTGCAATTCTATAGATGATTACATCCTCTTTTATCTAAATGACTGACAATTTCTTCATGCTATAAACTTATGTTGGAATTGGAATATTTATGAGCAGGTAAAGTTTTCCAAATATTATTCAGCTCAGATATTAATATTTTGAGGTAATTGTCAACTTACAGGATAATTCTTGAATAGACTTGTCCAGTTACAGCCAGGATTGATACAGGAGACTTTAACATGGGACATCTCCCTCTTGACTGCATTGTCAGGAAACATCTACTCAAATAAATGACACAAAATCAAGTCCTTAAAATGATATTATTAATATAATTAAGTGTTTTTCTCTTCTTTCAATAAAACATAAAGATTGAACACCCAAAGCCTGAACCTGTATTGATGTCATGTGTGGGTCCATGTCAGTGGAAATGGTCAAGTCCAGCTTGTTAAAAGATGAACTGTAGAACTTTTATTTTCTTTTTTTCTAAAATGTTGCTAACATACATCTTGTGTTCTGCGATTTAATATACGTTTTGGGGCGAATATATTTTGCTGAATTGTAGATCACAATATTAAAGTTATTCTGTTATTACTGAAAAATCTTTGCTGTAGAACATTATGACGTTATAGAGGTCTCGTTCATTCAAATTTTAGTACTTATATGTATCATATACATGATGTCATGCTACGTCATGCTATGAATTATGGTGTCTGTGCTGTGATCAAAAATACCCAAATTCTGATCACTCCATTCAGCTAAATGCACAGGAGGGGATGGGAGTATGAGAATATATTTTCCACTGACATGACTGAATCCCTTTTTTGGACAGTTGCATGATGACTATCATGACTATAGTGTTTAAGTGGAATCTACAATGTTCAGAAACACTTTATGAATTTTAGGTTGCTTGAAAATGGACGACAACAAATTCTTGAAACTTAATATTTTTGTTGAAAATTCTGAAATAATGTGATTTTATAGAAACGAATGATCACCTGTTCTGGTTTCAACTCGATATATTCATCATCTGTTGCTTCTTCTTCACATTTACGACATTTCACTGGTGTACCTTGTCTGAAATAAAGCAGGGAGAATTATCTCAACTGTGATTTTGTACATGTACATGTAGCACGGATTTCAAGTGCAATGGTTAAAAATTCAAATATTTGACATTAATCCCAAAGTATCTTAGCAGAAAGTTAATATTTCATAGTTCACCCACAATTATGTTGAAAAAAGTTAATGAGTCGTTAAAATAAATTTAATCACCTTCTATGAAATAATTAAGATAACAGAGATAAGAGTTATAATATATTGATCTCTGCATGATTTTGGAGCATTTGTCAACTTCCTTTTCTGATCAATTTGATCACCCCCCCAAGTTTATGATGGGAAATTTTTGAACTAAAGTATTTACCACAATATTGTCAAGATTCATGCAAGAAAATGATGAACTTGATGGTTTTGGAGATGCTGAATAAATAATACTTACTCGTTCACCGATTTAACATATTGGATACAAGAACTGCAGAATCGATGGCCACAGAAACTCTGTAATGGCTCTCGTAAGATACGATCACAGAAGTTACACTTAAACTTCTCATCACATCCATGTTTAAATATCTCCACAGGGTAGCCTCCATAAGCAGGTGGTCCTGTGGCTAACGGCATTTGAAATGAAACAGCGTCACACACCTCTCTATCGGGGGTACCTGCCATGTTTCACCACAAATCTCGCACTTTGTTTCTCTGTCTACAGTATTTGAATAAAAGAATGTTTCTGCAGAACATTAAACATGTCACAGTATTAATTGTACATGCACATGGTACACATGTATACAAACACCATCAGTGTAGACATTTGAAGACCTGTGAACCTTGGATTTGACTAAGCCATGCACATTGGGGACTATAATCTAGTAGCAGAAGAAACGAGCAGAACAGGACTTTAGTTCAAGATTCAGAAAAACTCAATCATTGTTCTGCTCTCATGAACAGGACTTGTAGACATCTATCAGCCACATCAATCAGCAATGTAGATGGAGAAACCACCAGTCTTTCTTCATGTTCTCACTAAATATACAAAATACAGTGATGAGTTTCTTCATCTATCAGCAAAAATAACTTTGCCAAAACAGTTTTTAGCATTATGTTAAATGGTGAATATTTCAATGCCATATTTTTTTTTGCTGCAGCAGGAACCTTGTGGGGTTGCTAACAATACAATTTAGGTCCTGATAACTCCAGCATGTTAAAAATAGTCTGAACTAACCATTTTATTGGACTAATTTACTTGCCCCTTGCATAGTCTTCAATGTCACAATTTTTGGTTACGTAACCACACGGAATAGATAGCGCATATTTCGTTGACCTACTTTCGTTGATTTCAATGATTGACATCTCCACTGTGGCATGGTCTGAATATCTTAAACTTCACAAATACATAATACAACTGTTAGGTAATGGTGCCAGCTGTCGACTATCAGAAAAGTTGTTTGATGCATTAGTAAAACCCATCCTGTTATACGGATGTGAAGTCTGGGGGGCCAGAGGTGCATTTAGAGATTCTGACGGCTTTGAGCATGTCCATCTTAAATTCATTAAGGAACTGACTTGGAGTACACTCCAAAAGTACGAATACAGCTTGCAGAGCTGAATTGGGTCGGCTCCCCCTAAAGTTCGATATAATGAAGCAGATGGTGCGATATTGGCAACATATCTTGGAAAGTCCGGGCTCTCTGGTGTCTGATGTATACATAAACACTATATCCTGTAGTTCTTGGACTCAGCATATTCAGAGCTTACTCAATTCATGCGGTCTCGGATTTCTGTTTAATACGCAATTTAATATAGCACCATTTCAGTTCAGTCACATTATACAACGTCTTAGGGATATTGAAATGCAAGAGTCTGTTTCGTATATCCATTCATGTAGTAAGCTCTCAGTCTTATCCTCTTTCAGTCTCATGTTCTGTAAACCAACTTATCCAGAGATACTGACGGATAGACAATTGAGGAGTGTTGTTTGTAGATACAGAATCAGTGCCCACAAATTGGCTATAAAGCGTGGCAGATACAAAAATTTGGATAGAAGTGATAGATGCTGCAAGCAATGCTCAAGTAACGGACGAAAGTCATTTTATTCTCACTTGTAGTAAATATAAGACACCTAGAGAAAAGTATTTTGAATTTGTTGAAACACTATATCCTAATTTCAAGCACATTGGCAACGCTGATAAACTTAGATTTATTCTTGGTAACTCGGTATACAGGCATACTAAACTAATTCTCGTTAGAACTGCGCAGTTTTTACTAGAATGCGAAAAGTTGCGTGATGAACATGTAGTAGGCTAAGCAGTATCAGTCTATATATTCTACAGAATCTTATAATCTACTTTATCACTTTATGTATAGTTCCGGCTCTTGGTTTTTGTTTGTCTTGTTGAGTATTGGCCTACATGTACAGGTCGTTACTCATTATGTTTGTTATATGACTCGATTACCAGTCTCATGACTGTGTTGATGTGTCAATAAAGTATTCTATTCTATAGGTTGTCTTGATGCAATATTAATGATATGATATGATATTTATTACGATCAATGTATGAATACAAAGACCAGGGGGAATATCTTCCCAACATGGTATTAAAACAATGGAAGTATACACAGAATAAAATTAAGCTAGATAAAAACACAAAAACACCCTAATACCCTAAAACACCCTAATACCTATCTGTTGAAATTAATATTAATACATATCTGGTAAAAACATTTTAGAATATTTTTGAACTACGGTATGTCAATTTTTGATGAAAAAGACGTCACATTGTGGACGAATAATATTGTGTCGTTGTTGTTGTTGCAACTTGCAGTCTGCTTATTTTGTTGAACTGAATCTGTACTACAGTGTGCTAAAGTAGAATCCTGACAAGAAACTTACCCAACAGAAAACCTAACTCGAACTCGGCAAAGTTGCAATGGTCAAATATTTGTAACATAATGACTGAGACGCCATGTTCGTCAATTTTCGTTCCGTGTAAAAATTATTCGCACTCTTGGAAATCCCCTTCTTTATCCCACCAAGGGGGATAACCCAACCCGGAAATTCAAGACTTATGGATGACGAAGTGTACGCACACCCTACCTGTAGTGAATAAAGTTAAACAACTACAATATAAAGTTTTACATAAAATAATTCCTTGCAACCAGTACCTTTGTAGGCAACTCAAGGTAAAAGAATATCGGTTTAGAAGATACTATCAATCATTATTTCATTGAATGTCCACAGAATGCTATGTTTTGGACTGATGCTAGGAATATTTTGTATAGTCACACAAATATTGACATAGCTGACAACGAAATATTATATGGATATTATAAAACAGAGCGATTTCAGTCATTAGTTAACCACTTCATTATGCATGCAATGTTTTCCATCTATAGATGTCATGTAACATATAAGAGTCCGTATTTCAAAGTTTTTATTGATGAATTAAAGTGGAATGTACACATATTAAAGAAAGTATATTTCGTTTAGTGTTCCGAAAATATATTGAAATAAGAAATATGTTGGTGTTAGATGTTACATCTGATCTTTATATATAATTTTCTACCCTAACACCCAGGCTACGTGGGCATTGTAAGGGTATATTGTAAAACCGTAGCCAGAAGAATTAATGAATGAATGGCCAGTGGATTGTTCCAGGGCTTAAACGAAAAAAAAAAAAAAAAAAGAAAAAAAAAAGATGACGAAGTGTACGCAAAAGAATTTTACTGGGGTTTCGTCACCTTTCACACTTCAAAAAGTTGATGGTAATAGCACCCTATAGCAACAGTCTTACATCGAAGCACTACTTGAAAAAAGAGCATATAAAAAAATCATATACCGGTATTTTTTTTTTTATGAATAATGTCCGTTTGATAAAAAGAATATACGTAAGAAATAACATGAATAACAGACAAAGTAATGCGCACAACATGCTAGATCATAGAAAAAAATAGTAATAATAATAAATAAATTAACATTGTGAATATTTATATTTTATTATTATTATTATTATTATTATTATTTGCTTTTAATTTTACTGTCTGTATTACTGATTGAAATTAGCAACAGTGAGAAATATCTTCTAAAAATGATGGGCGACGAAGGTTTGTGTGCAAAAGGATTATTCTGCACTTGTACTCTATGAAGCATTTAATTGCGAATGAATAGTTGAGCAGAATGATTTACCGGTAGTTCATATTTGTTACATGTGAACGCGTAATCCAACGTTTCGTCTTGAACGATCACCACAAAGCGCAGGCCTACGCTACGTGACGTGACGTTCGGTCGAGCTCACATCCGGGTCAAAACCGGTCATGTGCAGATCAAAGATTACTTCCGGGTAAAAAGTCTTTTCCGTTCACCTGATTTCCGGGATCCATCTGCGCATGCGCAGTCAGGGAGTAGTAGAAAAAGTGCATTTGAATGGACATTTTGGGATCGAGGTGGGCTCATAGTAGGTCTACGAGCTCGAGGAGGGTACCATCTTGAAGCACTTGGCGGGTAGAGGACGCTTGGGGTGGTTCGGGCAGTGGCATCATACTGTGCATGCGCAGCCGAGCAATAGTAGCAGAAATGGGCATTTTGGAGGTGCGCAGCAGCGTATTTGAGAGATGGAGGGACCATTCTTGATCCTAATAGGCCGTGCAGGGTGTCAAATCGAAGCCCTCGTGGTGTAAACCCCGACGTGAGTGGTGTCCAAGTCATCTGTGAGGTCACTTGTGAGGTCATCAGTAGGAGTTGTAGAGAAAGCGGGTATTTTGGGGATGTGAAGAGATGTATTTGGGTGATCGAAGGACCATCCTTGTCAACCTTGAACCAGGAGACGGATATATTCTAGCTGAGGCTGTGAGTGCTCTACGCCAACGAGAAACCACCGATGGTATTATTGATGCAGCTCAAGCTGGTGCTAATGCTGTTATATGGAATATGGAATAGGTCTTTGGATTATGGACGCGGATATTCTTTACAGGACGACGTCTGAATTATGAATGATGGACCAGACGCTTGTAATGAGACCCCTGATGCAACTCTATGCAGAAGAGAAAGCATGCGCTGTCATCTTGTCATGCTCATGAATGAAATCCAATGGTAACCAGGGTATATGTGTTCTGCTTCATAATAAACAGACAGTACCCGTTCTCAGAAACGCAGTTGGAGACAGGACATTAACGACGGGAGACGGAACGCGGATACTCTTTAACAGACGACGGCTGAATTATGAATGACGGACCAGACGCTTGTAATTACACTTTAACCTCTCTTCTTCTGACTGTTTCTGAAGTGGACCCCATACCTGAGCCATATTGAGTTGACGCCCGACAACGCTCGGCAAATCCCGTTATCGTCCGTCTGTAAATGCAGCCGTAACTGATAGACGAACACTGTCGACGTTAAACCTCTCAACATGCCTTATCATTGCCTTGGAGTGGACTCACCTTTCCCAGACACTATGCGGCACAAGAGGAATATACATGGGAACAGAGAACAGGAGTGCCTAGAAGCCGATGAGCTTAATGCGCCAGATAATGATGCAGAGACTGATGAAGATACCTTTGAGGGTCTATCCACCGATACCCACTGCATGGCAGCTATGCAAATAACCCAGACCTAGACAGTGCCTGAGTAAGGAAGAAAGAGCACCTAAGTTCTAAGACCGTCTTGTGACAGCGGCCATTAATAACCACGCTGCAGTAATCGAGGACGCCGGGCAGGATAACCAGCCAGAGGCTTACATCCAAATGCGCCAGATCACCAGGAAAACATCCATGGCAAACTATGAACAGTATAGCCTGGTACCGCATGAAATGAAGGGCGATCCCACGCATCGGTCCATCATGACCTAGCATGACTTGGCGGAGGATACGGGGTTACCACCCACCGTGACTCAGGAAAACGCGATCAAAAAGCGAAAACAGCTGTTCCACGATGTGTTGCCGCTACGGTATCCTGGACTGCCTAATGATGTTCAGGCCAACGGGCGATCGACAAGACGATTAGTACGAACGGCTTTTGATTTTGAAATATAAGCCGTATGACGTCAGGCGTTACAGGTTAGTTTCTCTGGATATTCTTACATTTACCAGGCTACCCCATGTTGAGGCGTTTACTCTATCAGACGTCCACGATGCTTATCCATTACCATCAGATGAGTTGTTTGAGCTCAGCTCACAGCTCCCGAGCTAGTGTATCTAATTCCTCTTAAGCCGGTGCTAGGGGCCGTGTGGATACTTCATATTCTCAACACGAAAAGCTGGAATAAACCGCGGCTGAGATACCCACCTATCGCATATGGCTCCAATTTGATTGCACACCTTTAGTGGCTCTCTCAGCTTGGGTGTGTTATGATGTCGGGGATAATAAACTATGTGAAGACTTGTGAACTCTTTCTCTGAACTGCCTGCGTCATGACGTTAAGACATAAGGGTTTTGGTGTGTGTGTGTGTGTGTGTGTATCCAAAGTACCTCACGCGTCGTCTGCATGACACCCCACATGATCCATTTAGGCCTGACTTCCAATAAAAAATCTCGTCAGTCTGACGGTACTCAACGAGAGCTTAAATAGGACGCCCCACACGCCCCATTTGCACCGCGGATGGTCCCTATCCCGCCCAAACACGTCCCTATCCACCCCGAAAATGCCCTTTTTGCTACTTCTCTCCAACTTCGCATGAGCAGATTGACTACTCTTCCTGTCCAAACCACGCCAGTCTGACTCTACCTCACGAAAGCTTCAATAGGATACCCTATACGGTCCATTTGAACCAAGGATGATCCATAGATTGCCCAAAAACATCATTGCTCAGGCCCCAAATCCCCTCTTTCCTTACTAGTGCCAAACTGCGCAGGCGTAGCATGACGCGACTTCCAATAAAAATCCATACCATTCATAGTCTATATGCCGTGAGCTACAAGGTGATACCCCACACGGTCCATTTGGACCAAGGATGGTCGCATGCAGTATAGAAAGAGAGTCCACCAGAGAGTAGACGAGAAAAAGGCAATAAAGGCATTTTGAAGAGCAGATAACTCTTGTTTGGGGGAACCGCGGGGACTAATTTCCACTGATCCGTTGACGGTACTTCCGGGTC
>JAVTVY010041437.1:0-19137 GCA_036873755.1 Hanleya hanleyi | reverse complement strand
TGCAAGTTGGTGGAGTACCCTTGACTTAATGTCAGGGTACTGGCAAGTTGAAGTGTCCCCCGAAGATAGATGCAAGACAGCCTTTGCAACCAGGAAAGGCCTGTACCAGTTCCGAGTGATGCCGTTCGGGCTGTGCAATGCGCCCGGGACCTTTGAGCGGCTAATGGAAGCCATCCTAGCAGGACTCCATTATGATACGTGTCTCGTCTACCTTGACGATATCATCGTTTTTGGACGAACGTTTGACGAGATGATTCAGCGTCTTGATGGGGTCTTCGAGAGGTTGAAACAGCATGGTCTTAAGCTCAAGCCATCCAAGTGCGTCATAGGGGCACGACAAGTCCTGTATCTGGGCCACGTAGTATCACAGAATGGGATTGGAACAGACCCACAGAAGATCCGTGCTGTGCGAGACTGGCCTCCACCCGTTTCGCAGACCGAGGTTCGGAGCTTCCTGGGTCTCTGCAGCTACTATCGACGTTTCATCCAGGACTTTGCAACCATTGCAGCGCCGCTGCATAAGTTAACTGAAAAGAAGACAGTCTTCATATGGGACAACACAGCGCAGCAAGCCTTCGACACCCTGAAAGACAAGCTGACAACCGCGCCTGTGCTTGCTATGCCAGACTTTAAACTCCCTTTCATTTTGGACACGGACGCGAGTAACTATGGCATCGGGGCCGTTTTGTCACAGGTGATAGATGGAGAAGAGAAGGTCGTGGCGTACGCCAGCCGTGTGTTGTCGAAGGCCGAACGAGCCTACTGTGTGACGAGAAGAGAACTGCTGGCTGTTGTGCATTTCGTCAAATGCTTTCGACACTACCTGTTTGGGCGGAAGTTCCTGCTTCGCACCGATCACGGCTCGCTGAGATGGCTCATGCGGTTCAAGGAACCGGAGGGACAGCTGGCCCGTTGGATCCAGGCCCTTGGCGTCTACGATTTCAACATCGAGCATCGTCCGGGTCGAAAACATGGTAACGCCGACGCACTGAGTCGTATCCCATGCAAACAGTGTGGTCGATCAAGCAGCGATGACGTTCAGGCAGCCGCCCGTGTGATTGAGATGGTGTCGCCAACCGAAGGATTCGGCCGAGCCCAGGCCGAAGATCCCGACCTACAACCTGTTCTCGACTGGGTGCGGCAAGGTAGCCGACCAAACCGAGAAGACGTCAGTCCGTACGGACTCGTCACGAAGAGCCTGTGGGGTGCCTTCGATATGTTGGAGATTTGCGATTCGCTGCTGGTTAGACGTTGGGTGGATGACCGTGGAAATGGTCAAGCGACGACTGCTGGTTGTACCTCGTTCCTTGCGCCGTAAAGTGTTAAGAGAGTGCCACGACGGTCCCACCGGTGGACATCTCGGAGTAAAGAAGACTTTAGCGAAGGTGAGGCAGGCCTATACCTGGCCTGGCCTGCAGACGGACATACGCCAATGGTGCCGAAGCTGCGATGTATGTAACAGAAGAAAGCAGGCTGGACGCAAACCGCGAGGACCACACAGTGGACAGATGACTGGTTGTCCGGGAGAGAGGATTGCAGTCGACATCCTTGGGCCAATGCCAGAGACGGGCAGTGGAAACCAGTATATTGCGGTCATCGGAGACTATTTTACCCGTTGGGTCGAAGCCGTTGCCATGCCCAATCAAGAAGCGCCTACTGTTGCACAGGCTGTGGTGGAACACTATGTGACCAAGTTCGGTGTTCCAATGGCGATCCATTCGGACCAAGGCCGCCAGTTTGAGAGCCGTGTCTTCAAAGGGATGTGCCGAATTTTGGGGATGAGGAAGACAAGGACAACGCCATACCACCCCCAATCAAATGGCATGATTGAGCGGTTCAACAGAACATTAGCCCAAATGCTACATGCCAGTGTTGACCGTCATCCAAGCGACTGGGACTTGCATATACCGCTTGTAGTGATGTCCTATCGTGCTACAGCCCACGAGACGACAGGGTTCTCGCCGAATATGATGGTGTTCGGGAGAGAAGTCTCTCTGCCATCTCACTTGGTACTGGGAGCTCCTCCACGTCAGCAAGTGGAACCTACAGAGTGGGTAGGAGAACTACGGGACGAGATGGACGAGATTCATCGTAACGCCCGAGAAGTGACTGGGAAGAGCCTGCGGCGCCAGAAGAGGGTATATGATAGCAAGGCCTTTCCGCAAAAGTATAAACCTGGAGATCAGGTTTACCTGTACATTTCTGCTCCAAGACGTGGAGAGAATCGGAAACTACGAGACCGCTGGGCAGGACCATACGTGATAAAGGAAGCTCTCACGGACGTGACCTACCGCATTGCAGATGAGGACGGAGGTCTCCGGGTTGTTCACCATGACAAGCTGAAGCCTTTCTATGCTCGTGAGATGTCCACCAGTGAGTCTGAAGAAACGTCTGGCGACGATGGAGATGTAGAATCAGATGATAGCGTCGGACATGGGGCTATCTTTCCTTACCCCATGGAACCATCGACTGTCGTCAGAACGCCGACTGTTGACCGGCGACCTCGATTGACCCGGGGCGGGCGTGAGATACGGCGACCACGGAGATTTGCCGATTTTGAGGTTGATTTGCAGTCTGCATCACCATTGGATCTCGACATGGAAGCTTTACCCCCGGCCGAGGCCGAGACAGAACGGCGGCGGACGACCCGAGGTCGAGTGATTAGACGCCCTGCGCGTTATCGGGATTAATGTAATTCGGCAGTGTTTGGTCAGTGCCGTGAAGCAGGGACCTGATGTCTCCTCCTTCAGTGACGACCCAGCAGACCGCTGGGAGGAACGTCTGATGTAATTCTACCGTATTGAAGCCTTTGTTATTATACTGTGGACTATCTACACATTCGGATAAAAGGTTGCGTGTTAATTCTACTCACCTGTGATTGGTAGCTGTGCCGAGCTCCACGACGAGGGCGTCGTGTTTTCGAAGGCGTGGGTAGTGTGACGAAAATGCCCATCGCCTGCAGAATGTTATTTTCGTTCTATGCGGACATTCTAAATAGCATTGTATATGGACCGATAATGGTGGATATTCGACTTACCTGTATTAACTGTGCGCTGAAACTTTCAGCGAGGGAAGTGTAAATATCCCTGACACGCATCTTGCATCGAAACCGGGCGAGAGAAGTCGAACTCTGCTGATCTGACACGAAATCCAACACCGCCGGAGTCTATACTTTCGTTTTATGGGGGCTGCCATGTTTGGGCGCGCAAAGGATTCTGGGAGCCAGAGCCTATATAAGACGTAGAGAATGGACGTTCGGCATTCTGTCCCAGACGATCGGCGGGTGCACATCGTGCGGAAGAGCACAGAGACAGGATCGCCGCAAATGCGCCGAAAGCGCCGAAAGCGCCGAAAGTGCCGAATTGACTGCCGAAACAGCGCCGAACCATCCGCCGAAGGGTTGGAAAGCCGAGAGCTAAGCCATAGCTTGGGGATAATAGATACTAACACGCACAGTATCTGATGACGAGACGAACCGCCAGACGGGGATAAGATACTAACACGCATAGTATCTGAAGACGAGATGTCCATCAACGGGGAATACAGAGCACCAAATATCCCACATTGCAGCCCATCACACAAATACCATGTTACATGATTACATATACTCACACACAGACACCAGATCGTCGGCCTTAGGGACGGAATAGATCTAATCACAATCATCTACACTAGTTATTCACAGGCCTCGGCTAGGAGTAACTGATAACACAAGCCAACATCCATTGTACATATTTACACTGTCGCAGGGCTGGAATTATGCTTTGCCGCAAGTCTTTGAATTCTATTACAAATCATTGATATTAATTTACATTACATTGTAAGGTAATAATACACCTCCGAGACCAGGGCGTTATTACCACATATATATGCAGACAATCTGAGCCTATTAACTCGTCCTTGGGTCAACGCCGTGAGGGCCGAAGTCGGGTCGCCGAAATCGGGCCGAGCCGAAGACGTGAAGTCTGCCGAGCCGAAGACGGGTCGCCGAAATCGGGCCGAGCCGAAGACGAGAAGTTTGCCGAGCCGAAGACGGGTCGCCGAAATCGGGCCGAGCCGAAGACGTGAAGTCTGCCGGGCCGAAGACGGGTCGCCGAATTCGGGCCGCCGATAACAGAGAAGTGCCGAGCCGAAAGGGGTCGCCGCCGAATTCGGGCCGCCGAATTCGGGGCGCCGAAGACGTGAGGTCTGCCGAGCCGAAAGGGGCTGCCGCCGAAGACGCTGTGGTGTGCTGTACGGACCGACGCCGCCGAAGGGCTACTGCTAGGAGAGGCAGTGATACGGAGAGGATTCCAAAGACGATTAATAACGCTTAGATGAACTGGGCCGTGTAACCTTAGACACGGTAGACGTTCCATACAATCCGGGGCTACGCCTACGACCGGAGAGGAACCAGAGACGCCGTACCATACCACGACGAGAGCCAGTCTGGACGAAACTGGGCCGTGACGCGTCATAGATAGGGTCTCATGTATATACTGTATATTATTAGTCTTTCTCTTTAAGATAAAGATAACACTTAACGATAACTACCTCTAGAGTAGGGATCTTTATTACAGGTATTGTGCGCGTACAGAGCTGTGTACATTGCAGAATACAATATTATTACTTTATTATTGCCTTGGTTGTTTCTACAGGTCCCCCCATCCTACCTCCTCGATCCAGACAAGGTGACAGGTTGAATCGGACCTTCCTCGTTGGCCAATTCCAGTCATACGAGACTGCGTTCACATCAGCCTGACAATTTGTCACAGGGGCCTGAGACCAGGCCGCCTCAAGTCTCGTGTACACCGCAAAGATAGACGTTTTCTGATCGCTCGAACGTCACATAGGAATGCCACAGCTGACAACAGTAAATATTGGAACAGTAGGCACGGAACAGTGCCTTTTTAACAAAATTCGTACATGCATGGAATTTCCTTAGCAAGACATTGGCCCGTTTCTTTGTTGATGTCCAATGTCCTTATTGTCAGTTAGGTCATATGACATAACATGGCCTAACTAGCAGTAATTCTCCACATATTCAAGGGCAATGCAATTAAGTTTAACAGACGGAATGTTGCACAACTTGTAACGCTTGGGTTTAAAGAGCATACATACTGTTTTCTTTTGTATTGTATATAATATCGTGTGCAGATGAGTATATCTCACATTCATTAAGTAAAATCTGCATCGATCTAGCTGATGGACAGATCAAACACATATCATCAGCATATATTAAGTGATTGATAAAAACACCAGCTATATTACATCCCACTTTGGCTTCAGACAGTCTTAAGTCAAGCTCGTGTAAGTAACGGTCCGGGTATCTTATCCGAGTATCTTAAACATTGTTATGACAGCTGACATAACCCACGCCGACATCAAAGAGATTGAACTTTTCGCATAGGTTTCCGTGCCTAGGCCCACTAGCGACAAGGCAAAGATGGCTGCCAGACTTTTAGTGAATACATACGAATTGAACATGGATGCCGATTTCGTCAAAAACTCATCCAAAATGCTCGAGCTTTTAGTTTGTGCGTTTTCGTATCCATTCTGTTACCAGTATTTAGTCTGCACAGGAGGACAGATAATCCGTGTTCCGACCCATGAACGCATCGTAATTTTAGTATGAGGATGTATCTATCGCGCGCAGGCAAGTAGTTTTGGCGAGCAGGCAAAAGAAGAGAAGCTATTTTCATGATTTTGAACGCAAACTCGATGAATGAGGTGGGAAATATTCGAAGAGGATATTATTTTAACTATTTTCACATCAGAACATGACATGACTGGCTTGTTGATTGGTCTCGATTCATACTGTTCTCTGTCGCATTTTCAGTGGAAGTAAGTGTTTTTGACTATTGGTGGCTTTCCAACCCGGAGAGCCCATGCAATCTTCTAGTTAGTGCTTCTTTGAATCGTGAAAAATCACACGGCACTGATTCTGATACTAAAATCAGCCGTGCTACTTGGCTAATATGTAGTCGAACCGAAATATTAAGAGCGCCCAGGCATGCCAGGTGAGATTTTTTCTATAAAGTAAATTGACAGTCAAATGGTTTCGTTAATGACGTCACACCGGTGCATGGGGGTTCCTTTGTTATTTGTATACTGATTAGTCTTCAACAAAATCGCATATCATTGTGACAAGGAAGTCAGGTCTACTTGCTCAAACTTAAACTAAAACACAACATCTGAACAACAAGAACAACAATTACAAAATATTTGTGAGATTACAGCTCCTGAATTGAAGTCAGATTGTAAAACGATACTTGGATTGCAACCAAAGAAAAAAGTAAATTAAATGTCATTTTGTGATTTGCAAACCTCATTATAAATCTACCAGGACACCATCAGAACTCACTGTGCTCACCGCTATACCGAAAGTGGAAGTTGGAGTTCGTTCGAAAAACGCGGCGTTTGAACCTCGCTACACCAAAAATTAGACTGATCCCTTCTACGTGCGTTCGTGAGATACATGTATATAGTTTATCCATTCATTCCATCGGTTGTACCATTATACTGCGTCTGTGTGAGTTAAATTCATATGCACTCGTCATGCTCGTTTTCCGGCAGCCAGAAAAACCCGTTAGTCTATGAAAAAAATAACCTCTTTGTAGTATGTTTTGTTGTTCCAACACAAGATGGTTGCCACTGACATGACTGAGCTGCCGAGTTTATTTTTAGTCATACTGTGAGTTTCTCTTTCTTGCACTCTACACCATGCCATGTGACTGAGATCAACAAGAAATGGCAAGATGAAACAACGTGGAGCTGCGAAAAATTGGTGCATATTATTTGCACACATCCACCTGTTTTAATGGTACTGGTAGAATGAATGGGCAAGCAAAATGTGTCAGTGAGGAGGCAGGTGGAAGGGATCGGTTGCACTTTTGCTGTAGCGAGGTTAAAACGCTGCGTGTTTCAAATGCGGTCAAACTCCAGCTTTTAATATAGCCAAAAGTTAATGCTATCCCCATGAAGGGAATCAGTGAGGCAGGAGCTAACGGCAGCTTGGCTGTAGTCACCATTCTAATGCCCCCACCACCTCACTTTGTCTTAAACGCTCGTGTTCTTGCCCAATTTACAAATTGTTGGACGATTGGATCAATTTTGCTTGGACCGACAGTATTCTGTTTGGCTATTCAAGTTATGGACATCAATTGTTATTTAGTTACGGTATGCCTGAGAACCTCTTCCCTTCCAACCCAACAGACATCGCACCGCAGTGTTGGAAAAATCATCTTTGTCTGGACTTTTCCAATTGGAACTGACCAATCATATATTAAGGCAGTATAATGCCTTTTGTTCATGGTGAGCGCGTGCGTCAAGCTGATCCATGTGTGTCAATACTTGTTTTTCTGTAAGTCAGCAAAGTTAACTCCTTTAACTTTACTGAGCATTGTGAACCTTACATTTGTCAGTAATATGATGTTAAGGGTTAGGGAAAGGATCTTAAATATTTAAATAGTGTGTGGAAATGAATATTTCATGTTCAGGTATTGACAAGCCATTATTTGATGTATACATTACTGCTATTCTTTATGTTTATTTTCTTTCAGCTGAACATGCTGGAAGCTGTTGTTGACTTCACGCATTGTTCGTCAGCTAACTTGAATGTACATCAGGATCTCCCAAATTCCTGGGTCCAAGTCGAAGATGGACGAAGGCGAGTTAGATATATCTTCCTTTCCTGGCTCTTCGTTTCGACATCAAACAGTTCCAAAGTCTGAGGTGACGATAGCTGCTAATGTCGCGATGGGTGCTGAGGAATTGGTTAAATCCGCATTCCCTGACACCTCATTGCAACACCAGACAACCTCAAAGGCCAAGATGATGATGGACGAAAATGCCGGGATTGGGGATAGCGAGTTGAATAGATCTCCGGTCACGTTTCAACATCAAACAGCTTTAAAGCCTGAGGTGTCGATGGAAGGTAATGTCGGGATGGATGCTGTCAACTTGGATAGGCCCGCCTTTCCTGGCACCTCGTTTGAACATCAGACAACTTTAACCACCGAGGAAACAATGGACGCTAATCTCAGGATGGATGCGTGTAACTTGGAGAGTCCTTCGTCTCCTGTCGCCTTGTACCAACACCAATCAACTTCTCAGACAGAGATAATGATGAACTCTAGTGTTGGGATGGATGACTGGGATAGATCTCCCATTCCTGTCACCTCATTTCGACACCAAACAACCCCCAAGGCGGTGGAGGTGATTAGCGCAAAGGGCGAGTTGGATGTTGACGATTTGGATAGGGCGTTGGGTCAGAACATCTTGCCAAGCTTACAAGAAGTTACAGAAAGCTGCGAGCTCCAAGAGACAGGTCCAGGCTCTGAGGAAAAGCTGAACAAATGTTCGTCTGGTGATGAGTCCATTATAGAAGATCAGCTTATGAGAACACCCATTGCCGATAGACCGTATATGTGTGATATGTGCAGCTATACATGTACTCGCAAACACTACCTTATTGACCATAAGAAAACACACACTGGAGAGAAGCCTTACAAGTGTAGTATCTGTGAGTTTGGTTGTATACAAAAATACGATCTAACTTTACATATGAGGAAACACACCGGAGAGAAGCCGTACATGTGCTCCGTGTGTGGTTACAGGTGTAAACGCAATTCTCACCTCAGTCTGCATATGAAAACGCATACGAAGGACAAGCCATACAAGTGCTCTGTGTGTGGAAACAGATTTGCGGAGAAAACCTACTTGACAGTTCATATGAGAATACACACAGGAGAAAGGCCATTCAAGTGTCCTAAGTGTGATTATAAGAGTGCACAGAGACCTCGTCTCGTTGAACATATGAGAACACACACTGGGGAAAAGCCATACAAATGTACACTGTGTGATTACAGAGCGGCCGAGAAAGCCAGTGTTGCTAAGCACATGGTAACACACACCGGAGAAAAGCCATACGCGTGCTCTGTCTGTGATTATCGCTCTGGTCGGAAATCTAATTTCACTGTACACATGAAAAAACATGCCGGTGAGAATGAAATCTATCTGTGATGCCAAACAGGATCGCCATCAAATATTCCAGAAGCCAGACAACTGTGCAAAACACTGAAAGTGGGTGAGACGCGTCTGAACGCGACGTTAAACGTTAATTCTCTGTTTTTTTCTCTCTGTTATGCAAGATGGTCAAGGTTTTCACTTTGACATTGTGAAGATGTCTGCCTCTATGCAGTCGACATTCTTAGCATACAACTTGTACAAGACTACTATACTTACCAGGCCCGTACGCAGGGGGTTCGGAGGGGTCGGTCCCCCTTCCCGCTGGCCTTGAATCGGACGGAGTTCCGCCTCAACAGTCCAAGAGTAAAAAATATATCATGCGAGGCTGGTGTGCAGGCCACCGCGACCGAAACACGCAAAACGACCGAACCCCCGCGAAGCGAAAAACTTAGTCTGCAGACAAGGGAGACTACCGGTATTAACAGTATGGCAATATCAGGTGTCTCCCTTAAATTTACTCTTCACATAGAATAGTCCGAAAAAGTTTTTTGGTTGATTTGTTAGTTTTTTTATTATTTTTTGCAATTTTAGAACGGTTGAAAACTGAAATAATTGTGGAATGTTTCAGCTCTTTTGAACTCAAATAGTCTAGAATGCGTTAAATGGAGTCTTAGGTTCTCAAACCAAGGCGTGCTTTTAGCGCGCATTCCTGGCATAGTCCTTGTAGTTCCACCTGAATCTTGCGTACGGGCATGCTTACAGTAGTACTTGTTTTTAATCAGACCAGCCATTCATTGTAATACAGAACATCCATGTATAAAATATAGCATGTATTGAGTTTCATAATTTATGTAAAAAATAAATGTACAGAGAATTATACAGAACCGTAAAGAGCTTTTCTATGTGTGGTTCATATCTGCTCATTTTCAGAAAAGGTATCACAGGACCAACCTGCGAATAATGAATCGTGAAAATTTATCATTTTCGCATTATGTGCTATTTCTTGTTTTAGGATAGTGTGATAAAGAACACCTTGTACGCAAATACAGGTACATGTATATAATTTTACCAGATTGAGTACGTCTTCTGACATGAAAATCCATAGCTACCAGCCAATTGCAATAACACAATGAGCCAAGCCCTTTCATCAGTTTGACTTCCCCTCTGGCTCTAGGACAAGCTTGGAGGAACATAATCGACAACAGAACAATGAACCGAACCCATAACCCTTCACCGGCCCGACGGGTGGTGGTTCTCTCCGGGTACTCCTGTTGCCTCCACCATTCACAACCACAGGCCCCAGTGTCTGGACAGTAGAATTTAAATTCAGTATAATTTAAATAATTTTTTTTTAAGTCATCCTATAATACAGAGAGGTATTATAGGATGACTTAAAAAAAAAAATTATTTAAATTATACTGAATTTAAATTCTACTGTCCAGACACTGGGGCCTGTGTTCACAACTGGGTGTGACCTTGAGTGTGACCTTAAACCAAATCTCCCCCCTCCCCAAACTGAGGCAAACAGGACGACTAAGGAATTGACGATAGAGTTTGAATTTCACCGGTTTGAATTCCTATCCTGATCTGGTCTGATGCAACTGTGTCGACCAGTGGACTGACTGTAACTGAAAACACTCCTCCGGCGTTTTTACCAGCTTGTAGCTAGCTTAATTTTTCCTTTAGATTAGTCGATAAAGCGCTAAATTCGTGAGCGAGAGGTCGGGCTTTTGTACCCGATCGCGGGCTTCTCTCTGTCCCTCACATTGGTGCCATGGCAAATAGAACTAGGGAATACCACCCGGAAATGTATTTTTATTCGAGAAGGGAGAAGTGATACTGGAATTGTAAGTAGTTCCCCAAATCTCAGTCTGTGGAGCGCTGGATTCCTTTTCCTGACAATATAACAATGAGTCAAACGCATAACCCTTCACCAGTTTGACTTCCCCTCCTGGCCCGATACAACCATGGCAACCACGGAATAGAGTTTCATCGAGTTTTCTTCCTCTCCCGAACTGAGACAACCATTGCGATGACAGAATTAACGATGGAGCAATGAGCCAAGCCCATAACCGTTCACCATCTTGAATTTCTATGATGATCTGATCTGATTCAACTTGGTCAACCCGTGTATTGGCTGCAAATGGACACACTATCCAGCGCTTGTACTATCCTGTAGCTAGCGGGAATTTCCCTTTAGCTGAGTCGGTATAGCCCTGATTCGTGAGCGAGGGGTTGAGTGATCGTATCCCGATCGCGGGCTTCTCTCTTTCCCTCTCATTGGTCACTGGTGCCGTGACATAAATTCGGAAATGCCATCGGGGAATGTATTGTTCTCGGGGTTAGCGGATCGAGGGATATAGTTCGTGAGCTACTAGGGCTCACCTTGCACTCCCCCCCCCCCCACTACAGACCGAAACTATGTTTTCTTATGTGCCTTAGGACATGTCAAATAGGAAACAATTTGTTAACGGTCGATAAACTGGGACTCACTACCCTTTTAACCACTTTTAAATTACCCCTGTGTTAATAAGTACAATTTTTGTGACAATAGGGGGTAGGGTTACAAGAATAGTCTTTATCTTCCATAATTATTATCCAATCTTTATAATGTTGTTCACATATTATTCAGCATTGATTGCTGCATCGAATATTTACAAGATACTATCACTATTTGTTGGGTATGACGTCACACAGGGACCATACATACAACAGTAGGAGTAGTAGCGAAAGTGGGCGTTTTGGGGGCGCGCGAGGGTATGCTTGAGCGATTGAGGGATCATTCTTGGTCCGAATGCGTCGTTTGAGATGTCAAAGTGAAGCCCTCGGTATGTAGGCCACCACTTGAGGGATCTCCACATGATCTGTGACGTCATTGGTGACGTCATCAGTAGGAGTAGTAGCCAAAGTAGACATTTTGAGGTTGTGAAGGAAGGTTTTTTGGGTAAAGATGGACCATCCGTGGTCTAAATGGACCGTGTGGGGTATCATTTTGTAACTCTCAGCATGTAGACGACGAATGGTATGGTTTTTGTTGGAAGTCGCATCGTGCTACTCATGCGCAGTTGAGCAGTAGTAACAACAGATGTCATCTTGGGCGTGGGCAATGACAGGCCAAATGGACAGGTTGGGGTATCCTAGTGGAGCTTTCAGGGGATAGTCAGACAGGCGTGTTTTTTATTGGAATTCAGGCCAATCTGCGCATGCGCAGTTGGGGTGTAGTAAGTAAAGTGGTCATTCTGGCGACATCATCAGTACGAGTGGTAACGAAAGCGGCCATTTTAGGGGTGCGTAGTGGTGTGTTTGAGAGAGTGAAGGACCATTCTTGGTCCGAATGGGACGTGTGGGGTATCACATCGAAGCTTTCGTGGAACAGCGTCCGACTGGTCCGGTGTGTCATAGAAGTGGGAGATATGGCTGGGCATGCGCAGACAGCAAATAGTGGAAGAGGGGCACTGGAATGGAATTTTAGCCTCGAGGTGAACCATTCGAATGGGGCGTCAGGGGTTTCGTAGTGAAGGACTCGTAGGGTAGCGTCAGATTGCACTGGTGTGTGGCCTAGTATCATCGTTCTGCAAATGTAGTCTGACAGTAGTATAGAGCTCTTATCCAATCAGAAGCCGCCATTTGAGAAACTACAGAGCTCGGAGCTGTGGGATGGGTTGGTTGAGAACTTGGAGCTCAGAGCTCTTGAAGTCAGAGCTCTCGGAGCTCTTGGAGTCGGAGCTTGGAGGTGTTGGAGATAGAAAGTGATGTCAACGCAGGCATGCGCACGTATCTGTGGTGCACCCTGTACACTATAGCCCGTAGTGCATATGGTACACCAGGATGCGTACGATGATACCAGTCCAATCCGACGCTACCCCACGAGCCCTTCACTACGAAACCCCACACGAATGGTCCACCTCGAGTCTAAAATCCCATTCAAGTGCCCCTTCTCCACTATTTGCTGCCTGCGCATGCTAGCCATATCCCCTACTTCTATGACACACCGGACCAGTCGGACGCTGTTCCGCAAAAGCTTCGATGTGATACCCTACATGTCCCATTCGGACCAAGAATGGTCCCTCAGTCGCTCAAACACACCACTACGCACCCCTAAAATGGCCGCCTTCGTTACCACTCATACTGATGACCTGGAAATCCCTCAAGTCGTGGTCTACACCACGAGAGCTTCAAGATGACACCCTACACTCCATCTTTGGATGAGATATAGGACCTCAATCTCTCCAGAATGACCACTTTACTTACTACACCCCAACTGCGCATGCGCAGATTGGCCTGAATTCCAATAATAAACACGCCTGTCTGACTATCCCACGAAAGCTTCACTAGAATACCCCAACCTGTCCATTTGGACCAAACATGGGTCCCTTGATTGCCCAAACATGTCATTGCCCACGCCCAAAATGACATATTTTGTTACTACAGCTCAACTGCGCATGAGTAGCACGATGCGACTTCCAACAAAAACCATACCATTCGTCGTCTGCATGCAGAGAGTTACAAGATGACACCCCACACGGTCCATTTAGACCACGGATGGTCCATCTCTACCCAAAAAACCTTCCTTCACAACCTCAAAATGCTTACTTTGGCTACTACTCCTACTGATGACGTCACCAATGACGTCACAGATCATGTGGTGGCCTACATACCGAGGGCTTCACTCTGACATCTCACACGACGCATTCGGACCAAGAATGGTCCCTCAATCGCTCAAGCATACCCTCACGCACCCCCAAAACGCCCACTTTTGCTACTACTCCTACTGTTGTATGTATGGTCCCTGTGTGACGTCATACCCAAAAAATAGTGATAGTATCTTGTAAATATTCGATGCAGCAATCATTGCTGAATAATATGTGAACAACATTATAAAGATTGGATAATAATTATGGAAGATAAGACTATTCTTGTAACCCTACCCCCTATTGTCACAAAATTTGTACATATTAACACAGGGGTAATTTAAAAGTGATTAAAAGGGTAGTGAGTCCCAGTTTCTCAACTGTTAACAAATTGTTTCTTATTTGACATATATATATATTACATATAAAAAACATATAGTTTCGGTCTGTAGTGGGGAGGGGGAGGGGGGGGGGTGCAAGGTGAGCCCTAGTAGCTCACGGACTAACACTTCATCGGGGAGGGGAGAAGTGTAGCGGGAGACACTCATCCAGCGCTGTTAAAAGCTTTTAGCTGTCGGGAATTTTACTATAGCACAGGATTCGTACGCGAAAGGTAGTGCGATGGAAACCCGACCGGGCTTATCCCTTCGTTTTCCTGACAGCAAAAACAATAATGACAATGAGCCAATCCCATAACCCTTCACCAGCTTGACTTATCTACTAGTCCGATACAACCATGACCATCACAGAAAGGGCCAACAGCAGTGAGTCAAGCCCATAACTTTGCACCGGCTTGACTTCCTCTCCCAATCTGTGACAACCTTACAACCTGCCTCAAAATTGACAATTAAATAAAGAGACAAGCCCATAACCTTTCTCCGGCTTGATATCTTCTCACAATCTGAGACAATGACGGCGATCAAAGAATTAACAATTGCACGTGTCAAGCCCATAATATTTCATCTGCTTGACTTCACCTCCCAATCCGGGACAATCGCCGAATTGACAATAGAACACGTGAGAGATGACTACAATGTAGTCAAAACCTGCGACAGTGGCAATAATACAGTGAAAGGCATATAAGCGGAGGTAGTGGTAATTGTAGAAAAAAAGCGTCATCTGCCAGTGTTTTCATGCCAAGGGAAGTGATTTTCAGCTTCTAACCCACAGTTGTAGGAATTGCGTAATAATTCTGATACCATATATATATATTCACTTTCCCCGTTCAAAATCCAACGGTTTTGACTGGTCCGTGCCGTCTATACTGAATTGACAGACGAAGTCCCAATGATCGCTTTGGCAATGTCTTGGTACAAGTATCATCATGTATGCCAAGTTTCAAAACATTCGGTTCAGCTGTTCATTTTTGCAAATCAAAAAGGCTTTCAAATATTTCGAAATCCAAATAAATTTCAACGATTTAATCATGGAAAATTTATATTTCCTTCCAAGTTAATTTTCAATGAATTTAGTATCAGGAGTAGTAGGTAGAGTGGATTAACCCGTAACAGCCCTCAACTGCGCATGCGCAGAACCTGTTTTGACGTCACAATTAGGGGAGATTGGGGAGCATTGGGGAGCTGTGAGATTATTGGGGATTTTGAAAATATGCAAATGAGATGGGGAGCATTGGGGAGCTGTGAGATTATTGGGGATTTTGAAAATATGCAAATGAGGTCAATGGGTGCATGTGCACTCATTGACACCGGTGTCAATGAGTGCACCTCCACGAAAAAAAAAAAAAAGTTCCGGCAAAAAAAAAAAAAAAATGTATTCATGCGCGGTGATGCGGTTTGGCCGTGGTTTTGGCGGTGATTCGGCCGCGGAGAAAAAGTAGTCCCTAGATAAAATGGTCCGATTGGGTCGAGTGAGGTATCAAAGTGAAGCTTATGTGAAGGGGCATCTAATGGGCTGGGTGTGGGGTTGAACTATCGGCCTTCTGCGCATGCGCGGTGGTCGAAGGGTATGAAAATAGCCGTGTTGGAGCTAGGCAAGCCCCTAAGGGTCCGATGGGGTCGAGTGAGGTATCAAAGTGAAGCTTATGTGAAGGGGCATCTAATGGGCTGGGTGTGGGGTTGACATATCGGCCTTCTGCGCATGCGCGGTGGCCCAAGGGCATGAAAATAGACGTTTTGGCATCTAGGGAGCCCCTAATGGTCGAATGGGGTCGAGTGAGGTATCAACGTGAAGCCTAGGTGAAGGGTATTTGATGGCTGGGTGGCTGCATGTAAAATTTTTCCTGAAAAAAAATACGGAACACGGACTTTATCGAAAAACCTGGGAAAATGCCTATATGGGGTATGAGGGGTATATAGGTCGCCGGGCTTAACGGGGCTTGTCTATCAACAGAGTTATCTTCCCCTAGTTCCAGGGTGGGTGTATGTAAAAATTTTCCTGAAAAAATACGGAATACGGACTTTATCCTAAATTACGGGAAAATGCCTATATGGGGTATGGAGGTATAGGACCATCCTGGGAAACGTACTTCTATACATTTGCGGTAGGGTTGTGAGGTCTCGTTTTTCTTTCCAAAGCACACCCAACTAACACCAGCTCCCAGCATTCTTTTTCCCCAAAAAAAATTTTTTTTCACAAAATTTTTTTTCAAAAAAAAAAAAAAAAATCTGCACACACAAGTCGACCAAAATTTTTTGAGGTAGCGGGTCGAGTGAGGTATCATATTGAAGCTGACGTGAAATGCTTCACATTGATACCTCACTCGACCCCATTGGACCACTAGGGGCTCCCCTAACGTCAAAAAAGCTATTTTGCACATCGATATCAACATCTTGTGTATGAAGATTTTTTTATTTTGGAGGTAGTGGGTCGAGTGAGGTATCCAATTGAAGCTGACGTGAAATGCTTCACATTGATACCTCACTCGACCCGATTGGCCCACTAGGAGCGCCTATAACCCCAAAAAGGGTATTTTGAAGATTGAAGATTGATATCAAAGATATCAATCTTCAAAAATAGCCTTTTTGATGTTAGAGGCGTCCCTAATGGGCCAATCGGGTCGAGTGAGGTATCAAATTGAAGGTGACGTGAAGGAGCATCTGATAGACTGGATGTGGGCTTGAATTAGGGTGATTCTGCGCATGCGCAAAAAAATATGAAAAATAGCAATCTTCAAAAATAGCCTTTTTGAGGTTAGAGGCGTCCCTAATGGGCCAATCGGATCGAGTGAGGTATAAAATTGAAGGTGACGTGAAGGAGCATCTGATAGACTGGGTGTGGGTTGAACTATCAGCATTCTACGCATGCGCAAGAATGGAAATAGACGTTTTTGGAGCTATTTGACTATTAAAAAAAAGGAAAAAAAAATGAACACTAGCATTTTTTTTAATTACTATTTTTATTAACACACAATGAACGTATTCACAATTGAATTTAATACAATTATATGTAAGTATTGAATTTTTTTAATACAATTAACAGTGAAAAAAACTCTGAATTTTTTTGTAATACAATTATACACTCTCCAGATCAATACATGTTTTCCTTGTTCTCAGACTACACTAATGGTTCGTCCGTGTTCAATAGTCTGCGCATGCACAGTCTGGCCGTAGTATAGAAAACAGGCATTTTGGGTGCTATGTAGGGGTGTGTTTGGGTTAGAGATGAGCTAATCACGGTTCGAATGGGTCGTGTGAGGTGTCAAAGTGAAGCTTGTGTGGGGGTAGAGTCAGAATGGTGTGTTTTTGAATGCATGTCGCGTTAATCTGCGCATGCGCAGTTGGTTGTAGTAAGTAAAGTGGCCATTTTGGGGCAGCGAAGGAAGTTATTTGGGGTCGAGATGGGCTAATCACGGTTCGAATGCGTCCTGAAAGGTGTCATCTTGTAGTTCTCGGGGTGTACACTCCGATTTGAGGGATGTTCGCGTCATCTGTGACGTCATCGGTGACGTCATCGGTACGAGTAGTAGCGAAAGTGGCCATTTTCGGGCAGTACATGAAGGTATTTGGGGTCGAGATGGGCTATTCACGGTTCGAATGCGTCCTGGAAGGTGTCATCTTGTAGTTCTCAGGGTGTACATTCCGATTTGAGGGATGTTCGCGTCATCTGTGACGTCATCGTGACGTCATCGGTACGAGTAGTAGCGAAAGTGGACATTTTCGGGCAGTACATGAAGGTATTTGGGGTCGAGATGGGCTATTCACGGTTCGAATGCGTCCTGGAAGGTGTCATCTTGTAGTTCTCGGGGTGTACATTCCGATTTGAGGGATGTTCGCGTCATCTGTGACGTCATCGGTGACGTCATCGGTACGAGTAGTAGCGAAAGTGGACATTTTCGGGCAGTACATGAAGGTATTTGGGGTCGAGATGGGCTATTCACGGTTCGAATGCGTCCTGGAAGGTGTCATCTTGTAGTTCTCGGGGTGTACATTCCGATTTGAGGGGTGTCCGCGTCATCTGTGACGTCATTGATGACGTCATCGGTACGAGTAGTAGCGAAAGTGGACATTTTGTGGGTGCGTGAGGGTGAGTTTGGTGTAGAGATGCACCATCCTTAGTCCGAATGCGTCGTGTGAGGTGTCATTTTGTAGCTCTCGGGGTGTACAATCCGAATTGAGGCATGTCCGAAGCATCTATGACGTCATCGATGACGTCATCAGTAGGAGTATTAGCGAAAGTGAGCCTTTTGGGGTAGTGCAGGAAGGTATTTGGTGTAGAGATGGACCATCCGCGTTGCGAATGCGTCGTGTGGGGTATCATGTTGTAGCTCTTGGAGTATAGACCCTGATTTCAGGGATATTTATAGCATCTGTGACGTCATTGGTGACGTCATTAGTACAAGTTGTAGCGAAAGTGGGTATTTTTAGCAGTGAAGGATGTTATTTGGCCTTTTGGGGCAGTGCAGGAAGGTATTTGGTGTAGAGATGGACCATCCGCGTTGCGAATGCGTCATGGGATGTCATTTTGTAGCTCTCGGGGTGTACAATCCGAATTGAGGCATGTCCGAAGCATCTGTGACGTCATCGATGACGTCATCAGTAGGAGTATTAGCGAAAGTGAGCCTTTTGGGGTAGTGCAGGAAGGTATTTGGTGTAGAGATGGACCATCCGCGTTGCGAATGCGTCGTGTGGGGTATCATGTTGTAGCTCTCGGAGTATACACCCCGATTTCAGGGATATTTACAGCATCTGTGACGTCATCGATGACGTCATTAGTACAAGTTGTAGCGAAAGTGGGCCTTTTGGGGCAGTTCAGGAAGGTATTTGGTGTAGAGATGGACCATCCGCGGTCCAAATGGACCGTGTGAGGTGTCATCTTGTAGCAACGCCCACCAACATCATTCTTAATGCTTCAACGCCCTGGTGAAATAGCTCAGAAGCTCTGATATTCCATGGAATTGTCACTAATTCTTCGAAATGCAGTGATGCCCGTCAACGCCCGTCGTTACACCTTAACACTCTAACATAACGCCATGATATAGACCAGAGAGAGCACAACAACAACAACAGCAAGGATGACACATGAGAGAACAACAACAACAAGAAGTTGACACATGAGAGAACAACAACAACAAGAAGTTTTTTTCATATAGTTTATTTTC